>CAJNOQ010000634.1:0-44679 GCA_905250885.1 Didymodactylos carnosus | reverse complement strand
AAAAAAAAACTAACAAAAATAACAATGAGAGATAGAGAGAGAGAGAGAGAGAGAGATAAAGAAAAACAACTAACAAACAAATTGCCATTGACTTGAATATAACACACAACAAATAAGAAGAGGAGAAAACAACAGCAGCGCACAACGGTCGATATATTCCTAAAAAGAATTGTGTATAATAATGATAAAACTGATAGAATAATAATAAAAACAGAAAAACAAACATACTAAGGATCATAACACTTTTCCCCAAAAAAAGAAGAACAACAAAAACAAATAAAAAATAATTTATTTTAGATCTGAAAACGCATGTTTTATCATTGTAAAATATTTCGAATTTCTCGATGTAAATGATAAAGAAAATCGACATATGATGCACCATTAGTAAAACCTTTATCTTCGATTAAATAATTTTTAAAAAATGGTTCGATTGAATCACGTTGATGAACAACAAATTGCTAAAAGAGAGATAACGCGGTTCATATCAGCAAGCCAAAATAAAATTTAAAAAAAATGATGTATTTAAGTACTTACTTTAAGATGACAATTTCTATCATTTCTGATATAATTTAACGTATTTCGAACACTTTTTGATATTGGATTATCGAGATCAAGTATTTTACACTAAATAAGAAAAATAAAATTCATAAAATATATTCAATGAAACAGTATCTAAATCAATACACACTTTTTCTGCTTCAACTTGAGCGGCTGTTTGAACACCAAATACACATTGGATAAATGTTGGATTTATTCGACTACCGAGCCATATATACATTACTAAACCATTTTCTATTTTAAGAAGAAAAAAAAATTGATAAAAAACTTGGTAATAGTCAAGAAGGAGAAAGATAATGACTAAAAAAATACAGAATCGATGATAGAACGATGTTTTTCTAAGACTTACCAAGTACATAAGCACCCGTTTCTGAAAATCGATCATATGAGCATCGAATCATTGGTGGTATTGTATCGTCTTCAGTATCATGCTAAAATATCAAAAAAGATAGTAGATAATAAATTTTTAAGTGAAATATTGTATTTACTAATGCAAATATTCTTGGATATAAATAGCCAAATGTTGATTTAACATCCATAAACATTATTCTATGCATGAGCCAACTTCGATCGTCTGTCGTTACTGTTTGACCTTAAAAATAGAAAAATAATATCTATTGAAGAACGAATTGATATTTAATATTTAATGACATACTGCCAATTAGTGCATCACATTTGATTAATGATGTTACATAAACTGGTAAAAGTTTTAATGTTTCAGGTAATATTAACTGTCCAGCTGTTGTTGATTGTGCACAATTTTTTCTATAACATGCTAACATATTCGCGGCTTGAGTAATTATATTATCCCGAATACTTTTAGCTGTTGACATTGTAACTGATCGTATTGCTAAAAGAAACAAAATACTTACATATTAGAATTCGATTATAACAAATAGATTCATTTGATTCATATTTAAATTTACTAACCAACTTTTGTAGTATAATTCATTATTGCATCCAAATCGCACGCCGGATATAATGATGTGTAGGTCGCTGTAACAGTTAATCCCAACGTTAAGATACGTAATCGTCTCTGTCCAGATATACTCGTATATAATAATGCTACCTAAAAAAGCACAAAATATAATTAAACTAACTACTTTAAACAGCAATTTTTTCTACGCCAGTTACTTACTTGAACATATGTATTTGCTTCTGTTGGAAGTTTATCATCATGTTTTAATTCGACACATACAGATTTATCAGAATCAATAGAACCAAAAACCATTTCCGTTGCATTAGTCATATAAAAATTTCCAAGAAAATCAATTGGCCGAATTCCTAATATAAATTAACAAAAATAAATCAATACTCATTCAAATAAAATTTTCATCGATTACAAACCTGTACTAGTTCGAACACGCATCAACGCATCAAACACTGTTGTACGTTGAAAATTTCGTTTTAATTCATCTAATAATCTTTCACCATCATTTTCAACCTATAAATATAATATCATAAAGTTCGATATTGAGATATTGATAACACTAATAAACTACTCTTAAACATTATACAAACCGAAAAATAATTAAATTTATATATTTCTCCACCCGATACTCGACAAACTTCACCAACAGTAGCCAAATCAAGATAACTATTTGGAAATACAAATAAATCAACTGCGCATCCATTTTGTGCACATTCTTCGCCTAATTTTGTATAAAAATTGTTTGCAGGAGCTAAAATTGTCTACAAAAAAGACAGACAGCTTTTTTTGTATATATTTTTTCACGCATAGGTTGAATATAATATTAAACAATATTTACCTTCTCTTTATCGGTGCCCAATAGCTTTTTATCATCACGATTCGTCTAGAACAGTTAGAATATAAATTAAATTATATGAGATATTTTATGATACATACCAATTTTCCAGGAGCAACAGCGATCGGTAAGGTCGTAGAAAATACGTATATTTTGCCGACACAGCCAGCATCCTGAAAGAAAAGAAATCAAAGGTGACAACAAAAACTTTCACGAAAATTTGATATTTAGATAATCACTTTTAACGCGTGAATTCCAGCTTGTATAACTGGTCCTAATATGGTTTCTGTTTCTTGTGTATGAGCAAATGTTTGAGGTATTTGATCTAGTAAACTAAAAAACAAACAGAACAATCTCTTCAAATAAATGGTGTAATTAAAATATAAATAAGTATTAACCTGTTGATGACAGTACGTGACTCGTTTGGTAATACAAGAAAGCCATCTAATAGTGGCATAAATATATCTTCTAAATCTGATACAATCATCATTTGTGGTTGACCTAATGTGTTCTAAATTACAAATATAATGTCAACAAAAACAAATGAATAATGAGACATTATTAGGTTAACAATATATATGATAAGAAAACCAAAACAATTGATTTTGGTTCACGTGTCAATTACAACAAGACATTATTCTTGACAGTTACTCACTACACTAAAAGCGTGATCTTCCATTTAAATTACGTTAATGTACTTGCATGCGAAGGAAAAATATAGCCACTGAATTAGATTACTATCTTGTGCATATTGAAGAAAACAGAACAAAGTGTTAACACAAATTTAGTGGTCAATGACAAATGCAAAAAGAAATATATAGAAGTTAAAACATGCAATATCTTGCATGATTAACGTGTAATATGAGTTTGAAAAAGCTTTCAAAATTCACAAAATAAAATCTTAGTATTAGCGTTAGAAATTCTGAATTTTAGTGTTTATAGAAAAAAATTCATATCCTCTTAGAGAACCTGTTAAAAAAGCAATCTGTATCTTATGATACATTAAAGATCAAAACTATCAAACAGTAGTCATTTCTTAGAAGCATACGAACGCCGCTGAAAGACTCACAAAGTAGAGATTTAAAAGATCTTTATCGTCCGTGATACAGTTTAGTTTAATACTCTATGGAATCTCTTTAGTAGATAATTCAGTGTTAGGTAAACTAGTGAATTCAGACAAGTAAGATAAATATAGTGCAGAAACCTCGTTAGAATACAGATATTTTCTAAAAGTGAACACATCAATTCTATTATAATAAAAAAAAACAAAGAAAATAATTCCATTTAAGTTACTTGCCCCCTGAAATAAAGTGAAAAAAGAAAGAAATCGATGATAAAAGATAAATTTAAACAATTATGAATGTAGAAAGTAGGAAAAAAACCTACTAAACATTTCTACATACTTTAATATTGTAAAAATGTAATTGTTTATCGAATGTAGCAAATCCAACTTTAACTGTTGAGTTTTCAGCATTTTTATCTCTTAATAAAAAAAAAGAAAACGTGAAAATAATAGATTGCAACCATCTTCATGCATACAGACATACATACTTTGGTAAATAATTCAATAGTTCATCTTTCAATATTTGACAAATAAAATGTAGTAAACCACTCCGTACACTATTATATGATACATCAATCATAAATATGAATGCGGGTGGTTCCGGCCATTTTTCATTCTAAATAAAATAAAATAAAAACAATTCTAAATAGTACAGTATACACATACCTTGCAATATTGTTTTGTGGCTAATATTTCATATGAACCAAGACATAATTCTGGTCTTTGATACCAATCAACCCGTCGTCCACTATGATCCAAATGATTAAAATATTCCGTTCCAACTAGAAAACATGAGAGAAGATTTGAATAAAAACAAATTTAACATTATTTTTGGCTGATTTATCTAGAAGATCGTTCAAATGTGTTTACTATTCTTTTACCATCGGTGCACTGGTTACAAAACGCACAGATAAAACGTTTTCCACCATCAATAAATTGCATAAATGAACACATATAAGCTTTGCATCGATGACAACGAACGGGACCAATATCTCCAAAATTTGTTACAGGAGGTTCAAGCTAAAAAAAACAAATAGACAACTGTTATTCTATATTAATGGAAATATCTTATCAATAATTTGAGAAGGTGATATTTTAGTAAGCACGTCTTTTTCAGCTAGATTACAAAAGTTTAGAAGTTTTTAATTGATCCGTTCGGGATCTGTAACTTTCGTTTTAAATATCGGTGAATCATCATGCACAATAAAACAAATACCTACCTCATCTGATCGCAAACTGGCTAAGGGGGAAATAGCTAATGCAACTGGTACATGTGAATGCTTAATGATATCTGTAGAATTTGGAACACTATATGTTGTTGCACGGATAAAACGTGGATTGCAACTACCTGAAAATACCAGAGGATATATAAAGTACCATGTTAATGTGATATCATCTTTAACATTTACCTTGATCTTGGCAAACAAAATTTGTCGCAACTAATGGAGGTAGCATTCCTGGCGTATTTGTAGTAAATGGTTCTTGAATTTTTTCTTGCATTTGCTCGAGTACTTGAACCTAATAATAAAAAACGTCAGATATTTATTCAATAGAAAAAACATTTGAAAACTTACAACGTTCGGAATCATATCAGGATCGATACGTTGCTGAGACTGCTGAAATTGAGGTCCAGCAGATGGCTGACCTATAGAAGCAAAAGAACAAGCTAGATTTTTTAAGTTTTGATAGACAGAATATAAATTCCTTACTCGAATAGTTTGTAGGTCCATTTTGTTGTTGCATGTCAGGCATTGATGGACCCGTCAAATTTGTTTGGCTCGGAAACGGTTGTGCCATTCCTGGCAGAAATTGTTGCTGTTGTTGCTGTTGTTGCTGGGAGTATGCTGGTCCAGAAAGATTTTGTTGCTGGTTTGGAAATGGTGGCATAGAAGGCGGCGGTTGCGGATAACCGCTTGAATTCGGCTGAGTTACAATAGGTGGCATCGATGGTGACGGTAATCGTCGTTGCTGAGAATAACCGACAGGTCCAGAAAGATTTCCTTGAATTTGCGGATTTTGAAATTGAGGCATTTGCGGTTGTTGAAAGGCCTGCTGTTGAGGCATTTGCGGTTGTTGAAAGGCCTGCTGTTGAGGCATTTGCGGTTGTTGAAAGGATTGCTGTTGAGGAGGGTAACTAGTTAGTGATGGTCCAGAGAGATTTTGTAGCGGCTGAGTTGGAAACTTTGGTTGAAGTTGTGGTGGAGCTTGATTTTGGTATGGCACGGATGGATTTACTTGGTCTTGAAATGTCGGTTGTTGCTGATAAGGAGGGAAGGAAGGAGGAGGACTTTGTTGTTGCAAATTTCCAGGCATTAAAGTTGATGGTGGACCCAGATGGCTTGGCATCGGAGCTCTTATATTTTGTGATGAAGGCAAAGCGCCTGATAGAGATGACATATCCATTATTGGTGGATGCTGTTGTTGTATCGGCGGTGCTAAAAATTAGGAGTAAGCTAATAACTGCATTATTTAAAAAATGTATCCGTATTTACCCATCGACAATGGTCCATTTTGAATCTGTGATGGTGACATATAGCTTTGTTGTCCTGGAAATGACAGAGAAGATTGAGATGGTGCTGGACCAGAATACTGTTGCATTCCTCCTCTCGTTTGTTCAATCATTCTGTTTTCTATAGAAAATAAATCTGAAAAAATTATATCTTCTTTGAATTGCTTTTTTTATATGATCTTTTGAGTTAGCTCTAGGTCAAAGGAAACTAGTTCTTGGTTGAAGAATTTTCTTATGGGATAAAAGAATTATAATAACATGGGAGTATTTCTTTTACTTCAAACTAATCCAATAATTAAGAAATAATTCATCAAAGTTGTTTCATATTTGAGAACAGCTTGCTTATACTTGGCTGAATATTTTTCTGCAGTCGTGTCTTGCTTATAATTGGTCCATAACAACCATTATGTGTAATACATAGTACTCGCCAACAAAGACTACGAGTATATTCATGTGTTCTAGAGAAAAAAGAGTTTTATCGACTTATCCTCATCTATCCCGAGAAAAAATTGGAGTTACAATGAGAGGTGCAATAAAATACCAGAGAACATAGTTAGCGACGTCATTATCACTTATCGCTACGGTCTATTTGTAATTCATATCGCATGAATTATAAAACAAAGATATGGTCAGTTTAATTTCAACACGCTATCTTTACCATGAAGTCAACTTCCCTTTTTGCTGCTAGTATCAAATTTATTTCTTGAGTAACAATCTAATATAAAAAGAAATATGTCTGTATAAAAGAAATCCTAAGTGTATGATAAGATATAGCGTAGACTATGCAACAATTAGAGCGATAACAAAAAATAGGTAACAAGAATATAAAAAATACCCACCGTGGTTTGAAAAAAAAATACATAAAGAGAATGAAAAGAGCAAAAAAAATTTATCTTAAAATTTCATGATCACTATATGGTTGAATTTCATGTTTTGTTATCGATATCAATAACCATTCTGGTTTCAAACAATGTACATTTGCTTTTTGGCATGTTTCAAATAACGACGGTTTATTACGAATAAAATTCTCTGAACATAAAACAATGGTTTTCCGTTTTGCCACTGCTTGTGTTAAATTAGAAATGAAAACCCCACCACTTAGTTTAATCATTTCAATTAATGGCAAATTATCGGTGAATGGTGAGCAACCAGTACATTTTAGCATGAATGCATAATCACCAAATAATAAATGTTCGGGATTTAAACGTGATTTTTTCATACCATTATGGTTGTTTTCCAACGTATAATCACCATGCATTTCATACTCTTCTTCACTGACAAGACGTTTTTCACGTAAACATCGTACAATCCAACGGAATGAGACGACAAATAGATGACGAGAAATCGCTTGAATGACTTTACCAGTTAATGGACAAGTTAACGTTTCATTTTCTTCTTCTGTTATTAAATGAGTTGTTGTTTCATCAACACTGAATGATGTACGAAGATTAAATAACTGGACAAATTCATCGAATATTAACTATAAAAAACAAAACAGAGGGAGAGAGATATAAGGATAACCATGCTGTGATAATACTGCTTGTCAAGGGGATAATAGAGTATTTGCTTTACTTTTTCTTGATCACTCAGTGATGAGGATGTTACTACAATTCTTTTTCGTTTTTTTTCTTCTTCTTCAATTTCTAATATTGGCGATTTTATCAACATTGCCATTTCCATTGAAGATAATTCTGTAATGTGTTGTACTGGATGGTTTTCATCTTTCTGGTCAAACATTGTTGTATTATGTACGATACTAAGATCTAATACTTGCTCTTCTTCAATCAACGGTTCAATTGTGGTCAACGGTTCAATCAACGGTTCTTCCTTTAAAACTGTGAATGTACTATACAAATTTTCTTGGTTTTCATTTTCATTCTCAGCCATTGTTGACGTATCTATGACAGATATATTCTGATATTGTGTACCAAGAACAATGATATCGTCATCAACGTTCTAAATCAATAGTAATGAAAGAATATTAAATATTGCATGTAAAGAGCAACATCAAGCGAACTATTATTCAGGGAAAATGAAAAATTATAAGCTTACGGTAACTTATACAAAGACTGCTATCCCAAAGGAAAAGTACTTACATCATTTGCATTAACATCTGACTCTTCTCTTGGCTGTTGTTCATATTCTTGATTTCGTGTAATGACAGATAAACGACGACTACGGTTCAAATAACGACGTTTGGTTTTTCGATTACGATTATTTATTATTGATGATGTTGTTGTGGTGGTGGTTGGCATACAGTTGAAAAATGCTGAAAATGTTTGTAAAAGAAATTGTTCCGTTTTCCCATACATTTGAACACAAGGACATGTTGTTACATTGGGACAACATTGGTGCTGTTGTTCTTGTTCTTCAATAAGTGGTGTTACTTGTGTCGACTGATTAAGTTTCTTAATTTCATTATTTGACGTTTGTGTCATGGATGAAACATATTGGATTTCATGTGTGTTTGTTGATGAACAAGCAGTAACTGGCTCAGTTTGAATCTTTATTGAGCGTTGATTGATTTCATTTGTCTGAGTCATTTGATCATTTTTTCTTTCTTTTACATTTTCAATTGTTTGATCATCAATTATTGTTGCTTGATCGTGGAATGTAACACGATGTTCTTTTGATCGATTTTTTTCCATGGTGGGTGATTTTTTGCGTGAATCTTTAATAATAACTTTTTGTTGAAGTTTTTCAATTTTTTTCTCAAAACTTGTATCATTAATAGTATTTGCTGCGCATCCAAGAGAATCGTATACTAACATTGTAGAAATTTCTTCTGTTTGAATAACAACTGGTGCCGGAGTTTCTATGAGAGTTGACATTACCGGCACAACATCTGATATCTCGACTGAAGAAGATGGTTCTGGTTGATTAACTAAAATCAACTGTTGAATATCAACTGGTACTGGGAATTCTAGTATATCGTTGCCTCTCTCCAGCCAACATAATTCATTGAGCGGTTTTTCTAAAATAAGAAGGAAAAAGTGAAATTTTGTTATTTGATATGTTATCAAATCGATGCAGAATGAAGAAGTAGAAATGGGAGAGACCGTTATTGTTGACTTTTCAAAAAATATAATTAAAACAAGACGTAGAAAGTTTATCGTCATCTTAAGATTTTCAGTTTGAATGATTGCCTGAATTTTCCTACTTGAACAAAGACAACTTCGACGTCGAGTTGTTCGTTCGCTATGGCGATCTACAAAGGAAAAATTAGAGAAATGCATTAAATAATTCTGATGGAAGAAACCAAGCAAATAATCATCGTCTGTATTCTTCTACCTGCTGTATTCTGATAATAAGAACACTTTATTTTATCATGTTCTATGTCAGACGTTGTTTTACTACGTTGACGAACATGCGTTGTAATATTTGTATTTACATCTAACGTTTTATCAAGATCTAAACATAAATTCTATTAAGATTCATATAAAGTGGATTAATTCACTCGGATTAATAGAATTTGGGCAATCGAAATTTGGCCACGTGGAATTTAGACAACATTTAAGATTGTTTGGAATTTGAACAAATTGTCTAAATTCTAGTGGACTTTGACAATTCTTGTGAATTTAGAACGTTGTCCAAAATACTAGCGGAAATTGGATAATGATGACGTTTAGTTAAATTCTATTGAACTTGTACATAATTTTTTGGGTTTTTTCTTTGTTTGTTGGTACATTCTGTTGTTTGGCAAATGTTTCATGTGTTGGAGAAAAAAATGAATATTTCTAAATCCAAGAGAATTTGGAACTGTCCAAATTCCGTTGTCCAAAATCCACGTGGCCAAATTCCGATTATCCAAAAGGGAATTTATCATTCACTCACCTGTGGTTGCCACATTTTCTAATGAAACATGAGAAATCGTTTCGGTAGCTTGTGGCTGATTATTGTTCAATGTCGAGTCTAAACAGAGACATATTTCTGGTCAAACAGAAAAGCCTCAACAATAAACAAAACTTATTCGGACCTGTTTTTGAACGTTTTTTTTGTAGACATGCTAAATGATCATCGACATTTTCATTATCATGTTGTCTCTTTTTATTCACAATATTTTCTTTTTCAGTATTATTATCAACTTTTTTTGTTTCAATCAATTGAGAGAATCCATCATTATTTTCTTTTTCTGGTTGTTGACCTACTGATTTTAGCAAAACTTGATTAGTCGTCGATATTGGATTTTTTCTTTGAGATGACCTTGTACGAGGCCTTTCAACAATAGCTGCTACGTTTGATATTTGCTTTCCATTTGTTCGTCTATTCTTTGTCGTCTTTGTTCTAGTTCTTCTTCGACCACGGTTATTATTGATAGTAGGTGGAGATAGTGGAAAAACGTAGGGATCTTCCATTTTGTTCTAAAAGATCAAACATTTCTCTCATTTTCAGGGTTTCTTAATCAAACAATGCAGTACAGAATATAACTTTTTTGATAAATCAATATAGGTGTTGTAATAATAGTAGTCTCCAAATTATATTCAAATTTTATTTATTCGACTTAAAATAATCATAACAAGTAAAATGTACATTCAAGTAAAGAAAAAAGCAGAAAGAAACATATTCTTAATGCTTCATTTCTGTTCTATAGTACTTTCCTACATTATTTTTATTTGCCTTTTGCTCAGTTAAAATAATACTCTATATATATCAAGGAATTTTCTATTTTTATGCTTAAAAAAGCTTTTATCATTTTACTTTTTCTCTTGATAATGACTGGGAATTTAATTGAAATAAATAAAACTTGAATAAAAGTTAATGGTTACTATTATTATACGACTTACTTTGACTAATTTATTGACTCTTATGGCTTAGTACATCGATAGATCAAATTTTTCAGCTTTTTTTTATTAGTTCAAACGAGAACCATTATTTTCACAACTAGATTAATTTTTCAGTTGATTTCGATCAAGAGAATATAATTTGAGACAGTACCAATTACAAAAAAATTACCCCATAAAATAGAAAAAGGTATAATGTCTAATAACTGTCCACAAATAAATCGTTTCTACAACAGGTTCTTGTCTTGTCTATATAGACTGGCTTCAGCAACACATCTATGAATATCAGTAGAATTTCCACCAAAAAAAGCTATTTCACGCAAGATAAACTGTTCGCTTTTAGTCATCGATCTTTTCTGAGTAATTTACCACAAAAATGTGATATGATGGACAGCCTTCAAGCAAGTAAAGCTAAATATAGACTTTCGCCCCCCATCCACCCCAAAGAATATGAGCTTTATTTTTCGACAACATCTTCAACAGCGAAAAAAACATGAAGAAGACGAAGAATAACAATTTGTTAATGAAAATAAAGAAAAAAAATTATTTATACTGCATTGTTGTCGAAAAATCTTCATTCAATTTGTATTTTCTGAAAAAAGAATCCGTTATTCTAATCTACATAGACGAGATTACAGAAAGAAATAGGGAACAAAAAAAGAAGTCAATACTGTACGAGATCATAGTAGAAAAACAAGAAATATCAACATAAATACTGTCCGATACAGACAGAAGTTTTTTGTTCACCCACGATAGAATTTGCACAAATAATTCTACTCGAATAAACACATAAAAAAAAGAAATTCTATGTACAGACAAAACAGAAATGATATGGACGTTATGATAGCATTAAAAAAATAAACAACTGATAGACAAATATCAACATTCCGTACCACGTACAATAGGTGAAAGTAAAGATTGATGATTAAATGAAGGAGAGGTATTGTGATCGGATAATGATTTTTGTGACGGTGGTAGTGGAATTTGTTTATAGTGAGGTGACGCATAATGTTTTTGTAAATTTTGTTGTCTAGATTTAACGATTCCGGTTCGAATGGTCTCACCATTAGGCAAACATATAACATCACAGACCCCAGAATCACTAGATGATATCGGACGTTCATCATAAAACGACGAATTTGGTGTATCATTACCACCATTTAAACGTGTACGAGAGTTTGAACGCGAGCGTGGCTTTGGTAATGGTAATGTTTTATCGTCTATTGTATTATTATTTGTCATCGATGGTAAATTACCTCTTACACTACGTAATGTGGAATATCGTGGTTTCGGAGGAGGTGGAGCACGTTTTTTTGACGATGATACAAGAAAACTACCGCTTTCAGACATGATATCGGTTGTCGTTGAATAAACAGGTGAATCTTCGTCAACTTCAAGTATTTCTTCAGGACGACTGTAATCTTCTGACAACGGTCCATATTTATTGTCCAGTCCGTCGTTAATCGAATAGACTTTATTTGCAAATGTTCGTGTGCGTGTAGGTAATGAGTTAAGACTACTATTTGACGAATTATCAATATAATGAATACTTCCATTTTGCTGTTGATGATAATGTCTGAGAGATGTGGACATTTGTTGTGTTGATGCTGGATCTTTCGTTATTGAACCGGGCACATCGTAGACAGTAGAACCATTCTAAATTAGAAAGTAGTTTAGTATGATTTCTCTGAACAAAACGCAAAAGCAAAGTAAACATACCAGATGTGAAGATTTGTCCGCTCCATTTTGTGTTAAATGAGAAGTAGCAATTGAATCATCTAAATAAACAATAAGCAGAATTAATGCATTTTTGCAAACTGAAACCTTTTTTTTGCGATAATCTTCAAGAATAAACACACAGCAACGGTTTCTTTATGGAAGAAAGTCTAAATTTTACTAATACTAAAAGGTGTTAATCAATATTATGCTTGGTTGGGTAAAAACAATACCAGTAGCACAAGCGTTCTATTCTTACCAGAATTTGGTTTCATAGGTTCGCTCTCCGATGATGAGCGAGGATATTCTATAAAAAAATATAGTATAAAAAAACTTTTATGGAAAGTAATCGTGCATTTTTCATAGTCAACTTTAGCTGCGTCGTTCATTCAAATCGCGAAAAAAATAACAAAAGGAAACATGCAGCAAAATACAAGATAAGTAAAAACAAAGTTCTTTTTAAACACTGCATACCGTTTGTAGCAAAGAGGCATTCTTCTATCTTTGGATAACATACGCGTTTGAATCAGAAAGTTTTGCTTCGACAATCACTTCCTCTTTAGTTTCAACTAAAACTATACTATTCTCTATAAATAATAGTTTACGAAGAAAACAAACAGTTTAAAGAAAAAATCCCTTAAAAAAAAATCAATAAAACACTTGTAACTTAAACAAAACTTTTCCTTCCTTAAAAAATTTAGCAAAAGAATAAACAACAAATTTGACGCGTCTACTTTCGAATACAGTGCATGTACGAGCAGAGATATCTCTTCTATCTGTGTTCCTGCAAAAGAATAATAAACGATTAATCAACGTTTAAACTTGTAAGTGATGAGAGTACTTTTTCTTGCCATACTACAGTTTACAGAAAATCCCTTTTTCTTTACAGCTATACAAGAAGTTGATCATGCCACAAAGCGTACATCAGCGTTAAATGAAAAATCACTACGGATAGTAACAGATACTTACTTTCTTTATATTTTCGATCGTTTGACTTTAATTTGTTTCCACAACAACAACACACCAGAACCAAAAGTATAATTCCACCAATTACACTTGCAATAATAATAACCATTTTGTTACTCAATAATGGCGACTGTTTAGGTACTAGACAAGGGAGAAAAACTGTAAGTTTTTTCATTTTTTTTAAATAGGTCTAAGGCCACTTACCCTCCCTTCTATTCAAATGAACCGGATAGCCATATGTACTAACCGGTAATGTGCCATATTTATTGAATGCTGATACACGATATTCAGCTGGATTAGAAAAATAATCAAATGCAAATATACAACTTTTTGATCGTGCAATTTCTTCAAATAATGGTGTTTCATTTGGTTTGTATTTAAACAATACGCATGTATAACCATCAATATCACCCTGAGCATAACTTTTTTGACATTTTATTTGAATTGTAACATTAAATTGAATTTCAGTAGAACAATTTATTATTGCATCAGGAACGCCTATAATGCACATCAAACAATATAAGTGTAAAAATAGAAAAGATAAAGAATATGTTACTCACCACCATGAAGCAATTCATATGTACAAGTATCAAAGCCAACAGAATTTCTGGCTGTGACATTAAATGGACGAAATTGTTCAATATTCGTAGGTGTTATTTCAAATGCATAATAGAGACCATTATTTTGTTCATTATTAATTCGACGTATAATTGAATTTGGTAAACTATTTGATATCTCGAATGTTATATAAGATGGATTAGCGCGTAATACTGTACAATTAACTGTTCGAGTTTGATTTATACCGCTATAAATTTTTTTTGA
The DNA here is from genome assembly GCA_905250885.1 of Didymodactylos carnosus. NCBI lineage: Eukaryota > Metazoa > Rotifera > Eurotatoria > Philodinida > Philodinidae > Didymodactylos > Didymodactylos carnosus. The sequence goes on along the minus strand of CAJNOQ010000634.1, from coordinate 30,498 downwards.
TTTTTCAGCGCAAACAGGTCGAACTGAAAAAAGTATATTATTATAATATTACTAAAAATTTTCACATATTATTCACTTACATTCAATATACAATTGTTTTGAAATTAATTTCTTAATTGTTTTTTCAGCTTTAGTTAAATCTGCTTCGCATGTTAACCAACGTCCATTGTCTTCCGGTGTTAATCGTTCAATACGATAAGCTTCGTAGGACGATGGTTTAAATAGATCATTAATTGTATCGGGCTTTTTAACACCAGCAATAGATAATACTAAACGTGATGTACTATTTTTATCTAAATAAACATCGATTTCTGGTTTTGGATAACCATCTGCGCCACAATAAACATCCAAACTTTCACCATCAATCATCGATAAACAGTTAGGACAATTTGTTGTTTCACGTGCTCTCAATGGGTTTAAATTTGCTAAATAAATGTTTTTGATTGGTGCTAAATAGAAGAAATGCCTAATGATTATATCTTCAGAAGGTCAACTCTGTTTTAAATTTATAACGTGATATTTTCAGGATTAAATGGCAGCATTGGCTATCAAAAAGTCTCTCATCCACACTCGATAAAAATCAATTTCTCCCACGTATACTAGATTATCTTTCTGATTGAAGTTTGTTTGCTCTTAATTTCGTCAAACTGACGATTTTAGCACTGACATGTTTCATTGTTAGAATCGAACTAAAAAGGGAGTCGTATGACATCAATCAACATTCATGATATTTATCATCATTCAATATCTACGTATCTCAAGTTAAGGTGTGAACGTTCAATCTAGAATTGATTGATGATAACGATGATGCAACAAAAAAATTTGTCAGTTGTCATCGAGATTTTTGCTGTTCATGAAAAGAGATTAAATACAGAAGAAAAAAAATCACCAACAAATTTAACATTTACTCATAAATCAAAGCATGAACGTGTATAAAAATATGTAGTATCAGAGGGTCGTTTAAGTTTAACGCTCAAACAATAAATGAGAATAAAAAATGTTAATCGTTCTATTATACAATGAACTTTTCAGAACACGAAACACAACTAAACTACGATGGACAATTTATTTTTTGTTATAGATAATTATCTTCTTCGAACTCATGTTTTATTGTTATATTTCAACAAATAAATGAATTTTAGTGACAGAAGTGCACAATCTTCATCGGAAGAATGAAAAACTTCTGATAGTAGGAAAATTTCTAAAAAGTTCCTTAGTATTGTAAGAATGAAAATTTTTTAGAAAATTTCTTCGAATTATAATGTTTTTTTCTGATGGAGCAAACGAGAGATATTCTGTATCTCTGTGCGGAGATTTTGTATAATTGTTAAAATGTTTTACATATGATCCACTGTCTACTTAGTTGGTATTACTCTCGTTCTTTACAAGTTTATCTAAAGAGCAATGATATAATGTTTAGTATGTAAATCAAAAATGATTTTTAATTTTATTGATTTGCTCTAGTTAGTATGCGACAGCACCTTTGAATTTTTTCAATGTAAAAACAGGTAAAGACAAGTGCACATTACAGATCGTATTTCAATCACAAACCAACACCTCGGGTTGAGTTTTTGTATTTTTTGAATATGAATTAGTAAATGATTCTAGTGCCTTCGCAAATACGATTTTTTTTTGAATCATTAAGAATAAACTTTTTTATAAATTCTAAGCACATACAAAAGAAAAAAAAAAGAGTAAAGGTCAGTCTTATTTTTTGCGTTCTAGAGGATGAAAAAGAAATGTCTTTTATTTATGATTTCTTTTTTTCTTTTTAAGTTGGTATGTAGAAAAATGTATAATGTTATCGTTAACTAATTCTCTCCTTTGCACATTACGATAATAGTAACTTATGTAACAAGACAGAGAACATACAAGCTCTTTCAATAAACCATGAAAGAGAAAAAAAATAATGAAAATCTTATCGATATACTGAGAAACTGTAAATATTTAAAGTTTGTCTCGTATGATGTGTATGCATGTGCTTGCTTAAGGTCCAAAACTTCACTCTCTACCAACAATATATTAATTGTCAAAATACAAGTCAATGAATGTCCAGCAGCAGAATATTTCTGGTTTAAATCAGATAATGTCATCACCCTTCCACTTCTTAAGACTGATTGAAAAATATATATATGGAAATAATTCTCTCTATCTCTCATCTTAGTAGTTTAAATAGTAATTATAACTTCTAAATATCTTCAAGCAATTACATTTCCTTTGATATAAAAAATATGTGTGTAATCCTTGCTTTTTTTGATAATCATTGTCATTATAATAGTACTAGCGGAACAGAAAATACATTTGTTCTCTTCCTTAGGTTAAATTCATATAATTGAAATAATGGATCATAAAAGATGAACAATAAGAATAAAGGAAGGAAAAAAGAAAAAGTGTTGTAGATGAACAGGAAGGAGGTATGTCATAGTACATGCACATACACATTCTCTCTATCGCCATAACTAGATAACTAATGATAGTTTGAAACATAAATAATGTCAATTAGATGTGCTATGATTTATATGACATTTATACAAACTGAGACTACTGCTGTTACTGTTGCTATAGCAACAACTTACTATAAACTTGTACGTGTTTCCATTCTGTATCATCTTCTGGACATTTATAATAACCGGTATCATCTTCAATTACATTGTGTATTTGTAATAGACTTGTTTTATATGGATTTGTATAACGTGTATTTCTCTCTGTTTCAATAATTAAACTTTTTCTATTATCTAAACTTTTATATTCATAAGCATAAATTGATGTTGAACGATTATCACATATTTCAAGAGTATCGCCTTTTTTAACATAGATAATTCGATCATTCAATACTTGACTATAAATACATTCTCTTCCAAAAACAAGATAAGTCACGATTAATAATAATAAAATATTTTTTCGATAGAAAAATGATGACAACGACGATAGATTAATTGTACTAGTTTGTTTTGATTTGATTAAATGAACAACAATATTATTTTGAAACAAGGAATACATCACAGTACATTATAAACAAAAATAAAAATAAGAAAACAAATCTAAAAGAAATAGATTATCATTAAATATGATCAAGTTTTTGTAGAAAGACGTGCTTATTATTTTGTCCTATGGATTATACACTCTTTTCATAATATCATGATATTTGATAGATAGAAAATTCTAGAGAAAACTAAGCTACTTTACATGAGTAATTTACATATTTTCAGCATTGAAATCAATCCTCAAATAAAATTATAATAGTAATTGATTATTTTATTATAATGGTACACAGATAAATATAAATAAACAGATTATACATACTTTTTCCAAATAAAAACTCTCTTCTATTTTCTATCGATTTTTCTACTCATCCTAGAGAGAGTTAGAATTCAAGAAACAGATACAAATGTGTGATTTAGAGAAAATATAGAGAGAATTTATATTTTTCTGTTTATAAAACCTGCTATAAAAATATAAACGAATAACATCCGCAATTTTTACAATTCATATAATTCTTTGTGATGCATCCATTACTATTTCTCTTCTCTCGTTTTTTTTTTGTTTCCTTATGTAAATACACTGCTATTACTCTGAAATAGAAAAGATTATTGTGTATTGTTCAAAAAAAAAAATATTCAAGTATATTTATTCAAAACTTGCCCGAAATTGAACTAGTGTCTATTTCGATGTCACCATTGGAAAATATCTTTCCATAGCCACAGAAAACAGACAAGATAGATAGATAGATATTACTTATTCACGCACACAGTTTTCAAATAAAAAATCTTGCTGTCATAGATTCAAGGTAAAAAATTACGTACTATTATTTTTGTATGTAATTGAGAGAGAACAGGAAAAAGCTTTTGTCTCATTTACAAATCAAAATTCCGGTTAGAATAGAAGATGATAGAGAAAAAGAAAAATGAATCTAATTATACAAAACGATTCTTATATGCAAGTAAAAATAGCCTTGAAAATCTTCTTGAAAAATGTGTTTTTTTTTTTTAATCGTAACATTCAATTCCGAAGTTGATAATAGGCCTTCTGTCAAAATGAACGGTAACAAAGGACAGTAGATAGTATCATATGAAAAAAGTTCAAAAGCACTATTTCGACTAACGGCACCCTACCTCGTTAGTCATTCTTATAATCTTTCTTTTCAAACCTGCTAGCATGAGAAGTACAGCTATTGGCTAAAAAGAATTTTATGTTAAAAAAGTGTAAAAAGGGAATTTATTTTTTGTTACCACGAACTTTTTTCTTAATGACATCATATACGCGTATGATTCCATTGGCCTTTTTGTAGGTGATGACAAGAAGGGAGTGCTCTTTTTTTGGATACAATTCTGTAGATGGAGCAGACAAGCAGAATATCTCCGTTTTCAGAGGAAAGTTTCTTGATTCCGAAAAATTCTTTGATTTGGGGAAATTTTTCCATCGGGAGAAGCTTTTCATTTTTATGGATAGATTCTACATATCTGAGATGGAAACATTTTTAGACTAACATATAGATTACACGGATTTTCAGTTATTCTTACTGGTTTTTTTGAGTTTCGCGTCTATAAACATTTCTCCACATTGGTTTTCAAATGAAATCTTCAAACGTTAAAATTTAACGGGTTCTCACATAGAAACTAAACAATTTTTTGTTTTATTACATTCAAACACGACACGGTTAGATCTTTCTCATTCAAGTAAACAAAACAAAATTGAGATATCCGATCGAAGATCACAGGCACAGAGTCACCACACATCTAGATCTGTGATAGTTTACGATTTCGAGGAACGGCTCATCAGTACTAGCTCCTTCAAACAGAAACTACAGTTGTTTTTCAGCAGAGAACTGTTGATGCTCTTGCTCTTAGTGCCCTAATAGTTTATTATGTATCCATACAACAAAAATTTTGAAAGAGCGAGCAAACTAAAAACTGTTTTTCAGTTTCTGTTCAATAAATTTGAACTAAAAAAGTAGTTTCCATTATCGAATTACAGTTCAACGAATGATGAACTATCACAGGTCTACACACACCACACACAATCATCTGAAATATCTCATGTTTCTTAATTCTCAAATACGTTCGTTTTTCCTTTATCTTCCCGTATAGATGAACAAGATAAAATCGCAACTAATCAATTATTATTTGGAACTTATCTATTTCTGGATAATGAAATGTTTAGAGCTGCCTTGAACTTATGATATTGATTATTTTTAGTTCACAACTTTTCTCTCTTATCATTGTTGCTATGTTTTATATATCATACCTCGAGACACGGCTGTATCTATCTATCGATAGATCTTGTTTTCTTTAATATTTCAATTTTAAAAATTAGTTAAAAAATGCATGTTTTGTTTTCAACGACATATATTGTATACATATATATAAATAATTTGTTGAATGAAACCTAAAAGAACGAAGTTTCAAATTATATTCAAAACAATGGATGTGTAAGAAGAAAAATTGAACAAGCAATCACAATAATAAAGTGCAGGGTGTGAATAAAGAAAAAAAAACATTAAGAATCGAACGTCACTACATATCCATATCTGATTGACATGTCGTCAAATGTTTTGAGTTCAAATTCAATGAAAGAGAAAAAGAAATTTGATATTTTTTTCTTATTAGATTATCTTACAATACAAGCATCTGTTTCTCGCACATAAAAAACATAAAAATCCCGGCTGTGTTATGAACAATAAAAACTGCAGGCATTATTTTATTATCATATAATGTCATATTCAAGTTGTTATTTGAACAGTAGAGTGAACAATAAAGTGAAATAAATGAACGATAACAAATTCCTTTACAGCATCTACTTTTGAAATTAACTGATTGTAAGTTAAGTGAATATAATATTCAATCGAAATTTTATTTCTTCTATTTTCAGAATTTTGGAAAATTTACGTGCAATAGTTCAGATTTGTATAAAATCGGCTGAGATATTTGAACTGTATAACACGAACTTTTGTAAAGATGTTAACCTTACTGTTTCTACTTAATTTTCTCAATACAAAAACATCACCACATTTATTTCCTACTTCTTTTCTAAGTATCTATTTTCAAAAGAAGAACGATGATAAACTGACTTTTTAATGGTCAATAACTGTCAAAAAAAGAACACTCTGCACTTCATAAAAATGTATAAGTAGGAACGTCATAAATATTTTTAAACATCATCATCTTACCTCTATACTATCATAGAATAATTTGAAATATAAACTCACAGAAGTTATCCTCTATTACTGTTTTCTCTCTCTCTCTCTCTCTCTCTCTCTCTCTCTCTCTCTCTCTCTCTCTCTTGACTATTTTATATGATACAACCACATAGCATTCGTACTCTTGCGGAAACAGAGAACATGCGCGAGTCTTTTTACTCACACATACGGTTTTTTATACATTTCGTCTGTTTTCAACTCTAGAACTGGAATTAATTATTCATGTTACAATATAGAAAGATGAGATGAACGATTCTTTTTCTTCTTTGACCATCGCCTATATTTTTTTTTTCTTTGTTTCTATCAGAAAAAAAACTCCGAGTATTTGAGGACTATAGTTCTGTTGTAGTAGCGTCAAACCAGTCCTCTCGGGTCACGTTGAAAATGAAGAAAAAAAAAATGTATATACAAAAAATTTGTGCTTTACATGACCATTTACACGACGAACGATAATAATATATCAAATATGTCAGAGTGGAACATAAGCAAAAAATATAAGACAAGAAAAATTCTCTCAAGAGAGAGAATCGTCCAAAATTTTGGTTTTTGAAGTTTATAACGACATTGTTACCGAGAAAAGTTTACACTGGGTATGTTTTTGATAGCGAAAGTAGAACACAGAGTGTGATTTTCACACGACTTTTTGAAGGTGAAGAAGGAGAATACTATTTTGAGTAATGGTGACAGAACAAACAAGATATTTTTTTCAAAAATCGTAAAATGGAAATATGTTTATTCGTTGTACAGTTATATCTTTTATTTCTCCTTTCTAAATGGAACCATTGTCCAAATTCAGTAATGAGTGTGAAATCACATGCTAATATAAAATAAAATTTACTTTTTAAGAAGTTTGTTGACACAGATAATACTAAAATTATTGTATAACAAGAATCTATTTATGAGTTAACGATTTATATATGATCATGGATATAGTTAATAAGTATTACTCGTATTATTCAAGGCACTCACTAGCAACAACATCACTAAAAACACTTTAATACTCAGTACTCTCTTTCCCGATACAAATGTGAGAAATAAAACTTTCATTATCAATGCTAAGATCACATAACAACTTTTAAAAACAGGAACAAATATTATCAAGATCAAAATCAAAATGAGAAATCAGTAAATACTACTTGAACTGTACAAAATGGGACTACTCATTCTTAATTAATCAGATATATGTATATACGGCTGTGCTTAAATGAAAAGTTCCTCAAGCGTAAGAAGTAATTGCTATTAATTCAAGTAGACACTTACAAACTGTCGACAAACGATAAAGAAAAAAGAAATGAACAAATCGCGATAACATCTACATTGATATCAAACTGCATATAAAAAAAAACTCTATATATACATATATATTGAATAAGTTATTTTATATACATCAACGACTATTAAATTACATACTTGAAATACATGAATACCTCTGGGGATCTTTCACATTTTTGTTTCTGCAATTCAATCTTAACTTCAATAAACAGATAAAATTCTGAAATGAATTGAAATTGCAGTTTAAAAACTATAACAGATCTGTCGCTCATAACACGAAATAATGAGCGTGTTTATATAAATCACTACTTTAATCAAGTACTCAATAAAAATCGATTAATGATTTTTGATGTTCTAAAAACGATTTTTAAAAGTGTTATTACAAAAAATAATCGCATTCTTCTATACCAATGAAAATATACAACAAATAATTCTTAAAAGTTCACATCAGTTGCGTAGTTTTCTTTCTAAAGTTTCACCAAATTGATTATTTTCTTTAATCTCTGACGTACAGTCAGTTAATCAGAATAAAGTTTTCTGCACAGTAAGATTCTAACAGACCGCAATAAGAATTCCTTAAATTGGTAACAAAAACAACTTCATTTTTTCTAACAATGAATGTTTAATTACTATACAAACAATAAAAGGGTAATGATAAAAGAGAAAAGTCCAAAAAATCTCCAACTCTGAAACTGCAATATTACCATTATAGATTTCAGTAAGATTATTCATTCAATTTTTTTCTTCGAAAAATGAAGCTTACGAAAGAAAGAATGTAAAGTTTATAAGTTTGTAATGAAAAAGAGACCTCCTTTCTTCTTCAAAACTATTTTACGAACAACAAAGTAATAACAGTAAAACAATAAATTTAAATGAATGTGTATAATGAACAAACGGAAAACAAAGAAAAATGCATAGCATGATTGGACAGGAATCTAAACGAATGAAAATACAGAGCTTTTCCACTCTAGCGCTACAGTAATAAAAACAAACCCATGTTTTAGTTTTTTAATCGCTTTTATTGAAGTCATTTTAGACAAAAGAAATGAATACTTTTTTTGGTAGATTGTCACTAACGTCAACGTAATTTACAACGAAAGAAACGACAGACTGTTAAAACAATGGTATTAGCTTTCCTTGACCTTCGTGCTCTACCTCCAATTATAAATTTTGAAGATTGTAGAGGGACACTAGTGCTTTCTCAATGGTACGGTCATTCACGACAGACTTAATCAATTTTTTTTTCCTATCACATCATAACGTCACTTGAACGGCTGTATGTGACGGTGATTACATAAACCATGCGCTTATCAAGAAGTTTCTGTTTTTCTCCATCAAAACTGTGAATTTCTACTAGCACATGCTTTGGAAATTTCTTTTAGACTATTGCACAATTCAAAAATCTTCTGTTCTTTAAACATTGCCTTCGGAAGTATCTGCTATATATACAAACAAACAAAACAAAAAAACGTGTGAATCACAAAGAGAAGAAGACGAAAAACATGCGTAGAATGTTTTTTTGGTAAGAAAAAAAGAGAAAAATGAATGATTTTTATTGTTTCTTTAATCATTATTATGACTGCACCGACACTTTCAATTAATTTTTCCAGATGGAGCTAATACCTATGAATCATACGCTGGGTTTATTTTATTTTTCTTCTCCTCATGAAACGCGGTGCAGCAAATTCAACCAGTGATTTGAGAAATAAACGATCGTGTCTACCAAACAACAATAATAACAGTGAAAATCAAAAACGTCAACGTTCAAAGTAGGCATAATCATTTTTTGGTAGGCTTATGTTGATTGCATGCTATTTATTTGTATTCTAATTTTAGCAATTATAATAACAGCAGTTCATGTGCTGCAGTCTCATCATTATCTGAAACAATGAGTAGTATGATGGATCAAAATATTGACACACTAATTCAAATGGGTTTTGAAGATCGTAACGCAGTGACAAAAGCATTACAAAGAGCAAATAATGATATTTCAGAGGCTGTCACTCTTTTAACTGGAAATGGACTATTTGATAATGACACTAATAATAATAATAGCAATAGTCAAGCGATAGGTCACGAAGTGAACCCGTTTATTGGACCAAAAACTAAAGAACAGATCGAAGATCAAGAACAAAATATGGTATGTTAAACAGTATTTCGCACATAATGGATTTACAATAAGAAAAGAGGATCGTATATTGTAAAAAAAAATAACTGAATACCAATTTATTAATAGTTTGTGTTTTTGTAAAACTGCATATAAGTGTGTTTATCATCATTTGGTTGGAGAACCTGAAGTTTAAGAACTACGGCTGTTATTGTTTTGAACATAGTCAGTTTCATTTAACGTCAAGAATTGAATTTTTGTTAATTTGTATGATTTAAATAGCAGTATGAAGCTTGTGGCTTCTTTGATCTCTACTCTTTCCAAATCTTCGATTTATTTTTCCAATTCTTCGATTATTTTTAGATAACTGTGTATCAGAAATGCCTCAGAAATGGAGAATTATTCGAGTCGTCTTTTCTTTATTTTTGTATAGGATAGTTCCCCTCGTTTCAGCAAATCGGGAACATAAATCGATGTAAAGAAAAAATCATGGGGATTGTTTATCCTTAGACTTCTATGAAGAAAGTTATCGTCATGCACAAGAAGTTTTCACTTTTCTCTATTAAAAATACCCTCTTCGATCTGTGATAGATGATCTTTACACAAAACTAAGTTAATATAAATTTGTTGTGATAGTGCAACTTTATTAAACATGTCATATAAAGATTAAGTTTTCTTTTGTTCAGTAGTTCAGTTCAGATAATGGTCAAATTGAAAATATTTTATTTCCCAATTTTTCATTTTGAAACTCTAAACGAACTATTTGATCTTGTATGTGTGTGTATCTATTGTCTCTGAAATGGATAATAATAGATTCTGAATTCTATAGTTCGTAAGGCTACCGTTTTTTAAAATAAAAAGAAATTTGATAATAATATAAAATCAAATAGATATTCTGCATTTTTCACACATTCTCTTTGTTTTATCATTTTGTCATATATACGTCATTCAACAAAAAAGGAAGAAAAGAATAAATTTGTTTATGTGTGTGTGTGTGTGTGTGTGTGTGTGTGTTTTACTGCAAGGTTAAAAAGGGACGGAAAGAGAGAACATATATTCACGTTTTTTAATCTAAGTGAAATAAAATTTTATTTTCCAAATATGACTCGTTTAAAACACTCATCATCAACACCAGTAAACAAAGTATCGCCGGCATCACAAGTTTTGATAAAATTAAGTAGTTTACATCATGAGATTAAACAAAAACTTCGTCGGCGAAAACGCAAAAATTCTTATTCATTCACCCATGAGGTTCCTTGAACGTGTACATCAAAACGAAGACACCAAAATATATCTATACTTTTTTTAACTTTAGATACAATCCTCATCGTCCAACAACATGAATACATCATCAAATGTAGATATTCTGGAGGATTCATCACATTTTCCAACAACAACATATCTAGATCTTGAAACAAAAGTATTTTCTGAACAATGGTCAATACCATACAAAAAAGATGAACCACTTGGAAAATGTCTAGCTTTTGCCGCCAAACTGGCGAAAGAAGGTAGAGTTTAGGATAGATTAAACTATCTTCATATGAGTATTAATATATTGTATTCTTGTAGGTACTGCTGATCAAGATGAACATTGTAAGCGTTTCATGGAAATACTTGTACCGGATGCTTTTAAAAAGGTATAGTGATTTTTATTAGATGAAACCTTATTATTATTTGCGGCGTGTTTTAGTTACAAACAACAAATCCTGTTAACATTTGGGGACCTGAAATTCAAACGGGCATATTAGATATGCTCGAAATGTTTATTGACTTAGTGGCGGCACGTTTATCTTATTCACCTGTACCCATTGCCCTTCTCGAAACATTAGCCACTTGCTTTGATGCGGACACAACATTTCAACGTATGAATGCATTTGAATTAAATATTTTGTTGTATCCTTCTATTTTACTTATAATTTAAGGTAAACATAAAAATAAATCATATGAGCGTTCTTATTTTGATAAACAACTTGGTGACCGAATACTAGCTTCACCCCCGCAATCGTTTTCAATGAATAGAGAAACACATGGTTGGCTATGTTCATTAATTAATCGTGTACGTATCAATAAACGCTCACAATATTACAATGGTAAACATGTTTTTTCTGTTCTTATGTTAGTTCGTTGCAAAAGATGGAATTACAAATTTAAAGTCACAATTTAATGAAAATTTAACAGCTCTGGTAAGTTGTTTTTCTTACAAATGCTTTTCCTATGAGCTTCTATACTATAGAAAGCTGTGAAAATTTTCAACCGTGACCTTTTCTTTTCTTTCTGAATCACTTACTGCTATTATCTTTCAGAATTTTTTCATTAAATGTTTGCAGTCCCCCCATACAAGAAACTGATAAGTTTTAGTGGATTAATTTTATACGTATTTTTAGGAATACAATGCCCTTCTTTCACCGTTTAACAGCTGTATGGATTATATTCTTTCCGAAAAATATCGTCAGTTATTCGAAGAACATATTGAACAAGCACTTGCTCACGTAAAAAATTTGAAAGAAGAAGATTTTAAAGTGAAGGTATGGTAAAATTATTGATTATGATCAGTTCTAATACAATAATTTGAACTATTTATCATTTTTTTAGTCTACCAGTTCTGTTTTTGATTTACTTTCGACGTTAAAAAAAATATCTTGTTGTGTTTGGCATAATCAAATTGAAACTGTAGAAGAGTTACATTTAAATCTTGTCTTAAAAATGGTCCAGTCATCTAATTTTAATGCTAAAATGAATTCATTAAAAGAAGTATGTTTACGCTCATTTAATGTACCTATTATCATTAAATTATATATATACTTTTGATCATTAAACATTTAGTTATCCAAAATTATAGAAAATTGTACATCATCAATGTCAAGTATATCGAAAGTATCTATGCATCGTGATAATGTATCAGAATGGATTATTGAACATTCAATATTGTCAAAAGCTCTAGAAGGTACGTACATCGATTGAATAAAAGAAGATATATCTTTTTTTCTTGTCATATAGGAAATATTGATCAAAATCAGTACGTTGAAAAAGTGAGAATTCTGGTAGAATTTATTTCTCAGAGAATATTAAAAGAAGATATTGAAGGCATATGGAAAATGCAGGTATAGATTTGAGTATTAGGAGGAAAAAATTCATGTATTATTAAACTATGTCTTTGCTGTAGTATGGTCGTTCTATGGTCGCTATTGATCATTTATATAGTTTAATCGCATCGGCTGCTAGTAAGTTTTCATTAGAACAAATAAATTATTTGATCAACTTGATTTATGAGGTTTGTACAAAGTTCTTATTTATCATCTGAATCTGAAATTCTTTTTTTTACGATGATTTTTTTTATATATTTTAGTCTTGGCAAAAAGAATCAGTTTTAATTCAAGAAAAATTGATTCATTTATTGGGAACAATAGGGCGAGATTGTTACAAAGATTCATCGGCACGAGTAAGATGAAATATGAATTGCATTCCAAGACGTTTGTATCACTTTCTTTTCTTCGATTAGATTTTAGAAGTTTTGTGGTCTATGGCACACGAAGAACGTATTACTCGAGTAATGCTTGATCAAATACTTTGTTGTCATTATAAAATCTTCAATGAGGGACGTTTATTACATGAAAATCTGAAACGCAGTTATTGTTTAAAATGTATGGAGGATCTCAAAAATGTAAGCGACTTTGATAGATAAACTAACTGACACTGACACTTATTGACGACTGTTTATTTTAGAAACAATGGCTTGTACCAGCTATTCGACATATTCACGAGTTGTTAAAACAAAATGATTCACCAACATTTAAACGCAATGATATGGTAAATACTACATGAAAAACTATCATGCAGTAAAAATAAAAGTGTACAATGTTCATTTTAGAATCTGATATCGTTATTAGTTGATGGAAACGATTTAATATTATATTTAATTCAAAGTTTAACAACATGTCAACAAGATGTATGGAAAAAAACTGGAGGACAAGTAAAAATTGATACATTGGTTGATGGACGTTTTACTCATGAAGAATCAATCAAAGCACATTTAGATTTATTATCGTTTTTATTAAAAAAAGGCAACATGTTTTTAGTATTGCGTCGTGCAGAAGAATTGTGGGATACACTTATTGTTAATGAAAAAACATCCTTGTTTGATAAAGAATTAGGTCTTAATTGGTTTATAACATGTGTTGATGATATCAATAGAGAATCTCAAACAGCACTATTTCAAAAACGTGTGGCAAAATTAAATCCTTTACATTTATCTCAGAAAGGTGAGTAATTATATCGCCCATTTTAAAAATAATCTATTTCTACATTTCAACGTCATTTCAGGTTATGCGTGTTTCAAATTATATTTTGAACATTGTAATTTACAATATGATAGATTTGATCAAAGTCGATATCACGGCTCATCATCGTCATACGTAAGTAATGGACTTAATATTTGATACAAAAGTATCATATTTAACAATATAAGTTGCTATTTCATTTGATCATCTACGTAGAAATTGTGCTAGTTTGATGTTGGTATGCTTCAGCAAATGCATAAAAATATTCAGTTTTTGTATTGGTGGATAAACTGTTATTATTTTTTCAATTAGATTTTCGCTATTACTGTTATTTTTCTTTAGAATATTGAACAATCTGATTTATTTGGTTTGGATGCATTATGGGAAATAATTATGTCGGTGAATGATGATCGTTTAGCTGTTGATGCCACAAAATTTCTTATTGATATGTATTATAATAAACCAAATGGTCGATCTCGTCGACAATCCCATCAATTATTACATGAACGCTTTCTTAAAGAAGTTTATTCACGTTTAGCCGTATTATTAAACGAAGGTTTTGTACCAAACATCCCTTATTTATCAAATAATATTTATACAGCATTACGATTATGTGGTGAACAACTTATCTCGCGTACGTCTCCTGCTTCTCCTCAAATGGAATCCAATAATGATGGTGTTATTGTTGATGGTGAACATCTTGAACGAATGGATTTAGACTTATGGTTAACAAAAATCGAACGTTTATTAATGATAACTGAGGAATATATTCATACCGTAGAAAATGAACAATCGTATACATCACATATTTCATCATTTTATGGTTTAGAATTTCAATTAAAAGTTGTACTGGGAGATGTATCCTTATTATCATCTACCACTTCGTCAAAGACTCCATTATTACAACCAAATATTCATTACGATTTAATTACCGTTCATATGAATGATACACTTGAATCATTACGCTCGCGTTTAGCTCAGCATTATAAAGTATCTCCTCAAGATTTACAGATTTCTGTGAACGCATCAGCTTTACCTCCATTTCCATCAGTTCAATCATCGAATAATATTCTTGGTGGTTCAGCAATACCACTTCAGTGTTCATCATCATCAAACAACAACATAAACAGTTCTAATAATAATAATAATAATACTAGTAGTTCAGGTAACAACAACATGTTACCATCTTATTTTAATTCCAAATACCTTTATCAATTACATATTGAACCAGGAATGTATATTTTTATTAAATTAACGGGTTCATTAAATCAAATAACTCATTCATCAGTATTGAAAGAATCCAGTTTACAACCGAATGAGATCAGCCGCAATGGTCATTTGGCTCCATTAATGTTTTCTGGTTTAGACAATGCTTCATCATCAAGAGCATATCCATCGATTATGATGGCTGATAATTCAAGAGTCTACGATGTTTTATATAAATTATCGTTGATAAATAATAAAAAAATTCATACACGAATAAGAAATTTATTACGTTTAATGCCATCTGATACGCGGATTTTGGATGTATTCGATTTGGTTTCTACAAGAGCGGCTGCTGCATCAGCTTGTGAAAGACGACAATCATCTGATAGTGGAATATCAATGAATTTACAACCAAAACAAGCTATTCAATTTCCATTCTTTAATAAAGAACAACAAACGAGTTTAATACAGCAATTGTATAACTTAGAAATATTAGCGGGTAAGTTGTCAGCTGGACATGCTTCTGTTCGTGTTTTGTTGAATAACAATAGCGATTCATTTTTTTCTAGGTAAACTAAAGCCAACATCGACAAATATTGGAATTAAACAAAGTGCCAAATTATTTAGACAAGATTTTATTGAAAATGATGGTTTAGAATTTCTCTTACAATTATTAAATCATTTTGAGACTGATCAACAAGGGGATGATGCTGAATATTATTATAAATTACGACAAGAAATGACTTCATTGATATTACAACTCGTCAAACTAGTTCTTTGTGGTAATGAGAGCGGTAATGTATCTGATGTAATACCTGAAGAACAACCAACAACAATAACAACAACAACAACTGTCGCTACCGCTGCTGCTTGTCCTCCTCCAATAGCTCCTCCAATGCCCGCGAGCCTTGCTGTTACATCTCCAGCGTCTAGTTCAGACGATATAATGGATTTTGATTTTCAACCATGTGTTGAACATTTACAATTTGAGGAGTTTGTTTCAACGGTGACACAAATGATTTTCTTAGCATGGGCTGCGGCAGCTGGAAATATTCGTTTACATGCACAACAATGTACAATCAAAGAACAAGTAAAATTAGATCGACATATTATGTTAAAACAGTTAAATATGACAAATAGCAGAAATAATAGTAAAAGTTCAAATGAAACATCAAACGGAAGTGAACAGAACATTGTACAATCTGGAATGTGTGTCAAAAAAGATTCCATATCTCCATTAGACAGTGAAATAGCAAAAAAAACAATATCGATTATTTTCCATTGTTTTGAAAAACGTCCAGAATTTGTTGGTAAGTTAAATAACTGATCATCTGTATCGAATTAAGACAAAATAACTAAGTGATTGTTCATGTTGTGTATTAGTGAAAAGACAAACTACAAATGTTCTTTTTATTTATTTCCAGCATCGTTTCTTATTCAACCATTTTTTGCCGATTTTATTATCGAAATATTAATTGGTACACCTTCACAAGATGTTCGTCAATGTGCATTGCATAATTTAACACTTTTATGTAAAATTGAACCATTCACATACGATATTCGTACAATGTTTCATCAAATATTATTAAAATGTCGTTTACCATTGTGGTTATCATCGTCAACTGGTACACGTGGCCCAAATCAAAAACTTTTATCACAATGCATCGAATATTTTCAATTACGTTGTCGTTTAACAGAATATTTAACATGTGATGTTCAACATAGTTTGGGTATAAATGCTAAAACTTTATTAACGGATGAAATCAATTGGTTAGGTACTTATACGGTAACGAATGAATTACGATCAATTGATAATATATTATTTATTGGACATTTGCATTTTATTCGTACACTATTAACATGTGAAAATATAAATAAAATTGAACATGGAAGAGAATTAATTCGTCTATTGATCGATCAATTTTTATTTCCAGCATCAAAATCTATGACAACATCAGTGACAAATAATGGTATGGTAATCATATCGAATGACGATACGGTACCAGAACCAAAATGTTCAACGAGTGAAAGTCGTTTAGCAGCATACGATGTCCTTGTTGAATTAGCTCGACACTGTCGTGAAAATTTAAATATTATTGTCGACGATTTAATTATGTTACATCATCGGTCAGTTATTGAGAAACAAAACGAATGGGAGGTAAGTCATAAGGCTGTCTTTTTATATCGTTCATTATGGATGTAAATTTTACTCACCAGAGGTTTAGAATTTATTTCAACTGTTGAATAAAGATCTAAATTCCTTTTAATTTAGTTTATGCCACAAGTAAATCCTCGAGCATCGTGTGGTCTTGTTGGTCTTTACAATGGTGGTGCAACATGCTATATGAATGCTGTACTTCAACAAATGTATATGTTACCAAACATATCAGAATATATCTTAAGTGTACACGATGAAAGTTCAGAATCAACACTATTTTATCAATTACAACAAGTATTTGGTCACTTGATGGAAAGTAAAATGCAATTTTATAGTCCCGAACCATTATGGAAAGTATTTCGATTATGGGGTCAAGAAATTAACATTCGTGAACAACAAGATGCATTTGATTTTTTTACGGCATGTACCGATCAAATTGATGAATATTTGAAAACAAATAAACGAGAAGAAATATTTCGTAAAAAATTTGAAGGTATATTTTGTAATCAAATGATATGTAAAGGTGGTTGTTCACATCGATATGAAGGTGAAGAAAAATTTATGGCATTAAATGTGGCTGTTAAAGTTGAAAGTTTAAATGAATCATTAAATCAGTTTGTTAAAGGTGAAGTATTAGATGGTACGAATGCCTATTACTGTGCAAAATGTCAAGAAAAACGTACGACAATAAAACGTTTATGTATTAAACGTTTACCACCCTATTTATGTATACAATTAAAACGTTTTGGCTATGATTGGGAAAATAATCGTGCGTTAAAATTTGATGATTATTTTCGTTTTCCATGGATATTGAATATGGAACCGTATACCGTCGATGCTGTTAATAGACGAGATAGTTTTGTGGATAATGATGAAACAAATACTAATGGAATGCCAACAAATAGACATGGTGGTGGAGAAACATTGGAAAATTCGGCAGCAGGTAATTCAAAAGCTAGCTAGAATGACTGAGTTTTGAAGATTTTTCATCTACATTTCATTCTTGAGATTAAAAGCTTGTGCAAGTCATGTTAGAAAAACATAGCACACACCATACGTTGTATGTAATGAAGAATTCGAATTTTTACGTGTTTACTCTTAGACAAGTTCAAAAATAGATACGTTTGCCTTGTGAATGTAAGTTTCGTTATTTGTGTAAATATAGTTTGTGTTTCGCGTTCAATTTGTTCTTCTTTCTATGTGTTAGAATATTAGGACAGATGAGCAGTTAAGGAGGTTTGTAAAACTAAATATGAAACGTTACCTTTTTCAATACTTCAGCCAGTTTTTCATAACGGAAAAGCAAAGATAAGAGAAAGATGACAGCATAGATTAGTTATAGAACAAATCGAGCATTTATGAGTTAACTCCTGAAGTTATCATTTTTCTCGTAAGCAATAATTTCTATTTCCTAATTCCATTTCCTCCAAACCTTGAATGTACTTCCGTGATACTTTTGCCAGTTATAATACCAGTTATTAATCTAAAACTTCTCTAATAGTAGTATATTTATTTGATATTAGGCGATGCCAACAAAGTGTTTCAACGTTCATCATCTTCATTAAATCCTTCAACAATCAACTACGAATTAGTCGGTATTGTTGTCCACTCTGGTCAGGCCAATGCTGGTCATTACTATTCATTTATAAAAGATAAAAAAACTGATCGTTCTTCAAATCGTTGGTATCGTTTCAATGATACAAATGTCGAAGAAATACAGTTGACAGATCAGTTGTTAGATGAAGAGTGCTTTGGTGGCACATTCAAAGTAAATAAAGACAATAACAATAGTAATAATAATAATAATTGGACTGAAGAACGAACGCGTTTTTGGAATGCTTATATTCTATTATATCAATGTATTGAACCAAATAAAATTCAACCACAATCATCAGTGCCCACAACTCCACGAACTCCTCGTACCATGCCTGGCTCCGCTGTACGTATTCATCGTAATAGTCCATCGTTAACATCAGGAACATCCGTTGATCGTTCACGTGATAGTTTATCAGAATTAGCCGATCTTGTTGTTCGAACAGAACAAGCCGATATTTTTAAACAAGATGCAATGCCATCTAATGTACTACGTTGTGTTAAAGATGAAAATCGAGAATTTTTAAAAAATCGTGATACATACTGTGATGATTATTTTCAATTAATTTATAAACTTGTTGGTGTATGTTTAAATGGTGATCAGAAATATCAAGATAAGTATGTGGGTGTTAATACCGATGATATTTATATTGTTCATAATACAGATGTTGATGATGAAGATAATGAGCAAACATTTGAATTATGTACACGTTTATCAACAAATTTTATTCTAAATACATATTTTCATACAAATCGTCGTCTAAGGAAAGATTGGACAACATGTTGGGTACAATTATTATCAAAATTATTTGTTAAAAGTGAAAAATCATGTTTAGTCTATTTACAAAATATATTAGAACGTGATGATAATGGTTTAAAATTATATTTACTCGATTGTTCCATTGATGATATAAGATCATCATTTGAACAAATAATGAAAAATTTATTAAAATATAGTCGGAAGCATATTTCTAATATTAGTATACAAAATCAATTACGATCAGCAGCAGATGATGATGTTGATGATAGTAATGAGACAATTGTTGTAGTAAATACAATAGATACACGACATGAATTAGCTGGATGTTTATCAAAATTTATTGAACAATTAGTATCATTATTAGATAAATCAGTTGTTGAACAAGTAAAACATTCCCAAAATTATTTTCAATTATTATATCATTATTCTCAATTAGATACTCATTGTGTTCAACATTTATTAAAATTAAATACATTCCCAAAATTAATGACATTTTTGTTAGGTACACCACCCACTTCACAGACTGTCGCTGAAAATGGTTCAGTTATTACAGCACCAGCAGATGAACAACAGACAACATCAAGGCGTTGGAATTCTGGACAAGCAAAAGAATTTGGATATGTTCATGAATTAATTGCCACTTTAGCATTAGCATGTGATACATCATTAATACCTATCGATGAAGAAAGTATACCATTATCAGATGATATGAAATTTTATTTTTATGGTAAATTATCATATAAATATTTAAAAGAAATATGCTACGCATTTCAAGAAGTATTACAAATACATTTAAATAAAACTTTAGAATTATTAAAAAAATTATCAACGGAAAATGAATTATTTTCTATACAGTTAATCAAAGCAATAATTAATTCAATTGCAACATCATCAACTAACGATTTGAAAACATTATTCAAATTATTAATGGAAATTTTGGTATGTAATAATCTCTTTATTTAGGTTAAACTTAAATATTCTTAAAAATAAATTTTACAATATGTTTATTCGTATATTTTCTAGTTGATTGATGATTCATTACAAGATAAACGATTATGTTTATCATTTGATGGTGTAACCGAAAGAGGTGGCGGTGATAATGTTCAAAATATGAATGATCTTTATTCCATCATTCGTGCAAGTATTAATTCAGATGGAAAACGTGCTTATCAATGTGTGAAATTTTTAATTAATTTATCGACTAGGTAAAAAAATAGATTATTTGTCATTAGTTGAAATTTGAGCTATTTATGACAATTTTTTTTCTTCAATTTTAGAAGTTCAACATGTAAAGAATATCTTTATTCTGCTGCTCCAAATTGGGAAACGGCCATAACATGGTTGAAAGAACAAATGACACATAATTGGGCCTGGTCACCATCTATGAATCAATCAAACGAAGACAGTGATAGTCGATCATTTCAGCGAACAAAAAGTGCACAATTCACATTAGAAGAAGCACAAAGATTATTAAAATCTGGAAATGAGAATATAGAATTGATGGACTATGATTTGAATAATAATAACAGCAACAACAACAACAGTCAATCATCTTCTCAATCTACAATTATTGCCGATGAATTAAAATAGGGTCGCGTGTGTGTGTGTGTGTGTGTGCGTGTGTGTTTATGTTCTTTTTCATTTGTTTGTTTTTCTTTTCGATTTAAAAATGTTGGTTGTTACTATCGTTTTTTTTTTCAGTCTATTATTACAAATATACAGAAATATATTTTTATTGAAAACAAAAAACATTGAAAAAGGTCCGGTGTGCTATTTACTCCTTTTCTTTTCTTTTTTGTTTAAAATTTATTTTGTTCTTTTTTTTTTTCAAGAAAGACAAAAAAAACAACAAATTCACGTGTGTGTGTCTGTTTGTATTTGTCTTTGCTCACTGCGTTTTCGCTTTTCTTTTGCGAAATCGTTGTGTTACTGTGTATTTGTTAAATATCGTTAATTTTATGTATTCTCGCTCTTATTTTGCTGCTTCAAACCTACCACATTCTTTTCGTAATGATATAATACACTATTGATTAAGAAGAGAAAGAATGAAAAATTATTTAACAACTGTGGAACTTTCTGACACGCATCTTCTCTTATTTGTTAACATGATAGGAACGACAAAGTTCTTCTATAGTTGGACTCGTAGCTCTATTACGTGTAGTACTATAAATTCTATTATGTTGCAATTTGTCTATAGGCACAGTGTTAGAAAGGATAATTAATGTATATTCATCTTATCAAAGATCTCACTGTAGCTGTATTTTCTACGATGTTTATCCGTTTTCTGGTATTTTTTTTATACACATAGTACCTCTTAAGCAAGGGTCACTTGTGCAACCTCTTCTCGGCAAACGTTTGTTTTATTTTTTCTTCAGTTTTTCCTCATTCTTCACTGTTGCTTTTACTTTTATTTTGCTTTGTTACGGCTATAATATACTTTCTTTTTTTGTTGTTGAAAGAATTGATAAGAAACG
Organism: Didymodactylos carnosus; assembly: GCA_905250885.1. Lineage (NCBI taxonomy): Eukaryota > Metazoa > Rotifera > Eurotatoria > Philodinida > Philodinidae > Didymodactylos > Didymodactylos carnosus. The sequence continues at coordinate 8,455 of CAJNOQ010000634.1, read as the reverse complement.
GACAATGTGACAAATTATGTTACTATTCAGCTTTAACAAAGCTCTCTCTTAAAACATTGATCTGTTTCTTAGATTGGCTGTTCCAAAAAAAAAAAATTTTTTTTTCTATACTTCATCTTTATTTTGTATGCGCGTGCGGAACAATAACATGAACTTTTTTTGCGTTTTTTTGTCAGTTTTTTATACTATTGAGTAAAAATTTCATATCGTACTATTTTTAATTAGATGATTTTGGTTTCACACAGGTAAGAAATATCATAGGATATAGGAAATATTATAGGACAATACTCAGTGATTAACTACAACATTCACTGTGGGCTAATATTTACAAGGCTTTACTTGTTACTTGAATTTAGAATTTTTTTGAAAAAAATAGAACCAGAAATATGTACGTGTACATATACGAGAACGTTGAAATCTGAAGATTACTTTCTTCCTCTATGTTCATGTATGCCTTTGGAATAGTATCAAACATAACTTTTATGGCTTGTATACAGAACATCGTCACATCAACTGGATATTTATAATTTGTACCATAACGCAACGACTAGCTAAGGCTCAGTGGCGATCGAAGAGAGAAAGTACAAGCATTCAATAATTGAAAAATCTTATTCATCAGTAAACATTCTAGAAAAATGACTTTGTTGTCACCAGATAGCTTTGGCTCTTTTCTTATTCAATTTCATACATTTTAGTATATACATATTTCTCCAGTTTAAGCTCTCACTATGAGTCGTAAAAAGAGGGTAAGTAGGTCAGAGTAGCGAATCCTCTTGTCTAATAAATACATTTTTTCTCTTTGTCAGGGTCGTGCAGCAAAAAATGCTAGACAAAAATTTCCTCCACACTATGAAACCGATGAAGTCAAACGAGCACCACACGTTTTGGTATTTAAACGTGGAAATACCGGTAACATCATTATCACATGTTGTAAAGCTCAAGGTTAAATTTCTATCTCTTCTTTACTAGGTAGTAATGTTAAAGAATTAGTGAAAGATATGCGTCGAGTCATGGAACCATTTACAGCACCACATTTAAAAGTTTGTCAAATGTAAACCCCATGACAGCAGAGATGGGCGAGATTGTCCTATTCTGTCATATATACAGTCTTGAACAGAAAAGTTCTGCTAACGGTCGAACGGGCGAACTGAATTAGTATAATTTTGTAAAAGAAACGTTCTTTCTGAAGAAATCCAAGCTTTTTTATTGTAAAAAGCTTTGGTAATCTCTAAAAAGGTTATGCCAGAAACGTTCAACAGATAAGGTTTTCCTTCAAGAAAAAGCGTTTTTCGGAATTGGAAGGGAGAGGAAAGTTGAGGGTAAGCTCCTGAGGCGACAGAAAACCTCGTTCCGCCCATCTCTGTCCTTCTAATTCATCGCTTTCCTTCATATCTATACATTTTCTCTTATTTAAGGCAAATAAAAAGAACTCGTTAAAAGATTTTATTGCAATTAGTAGCCATTTTCATGTATCGCATTTAATAACATTTTCTAAAACTCAATTATCGACATATATGCGTTTAATTCGAGTTCCACGCGGTCCAACATTAATTTTTCGAATAAGAAAATTTACTCATAGTCGAGATATTGTTTCCTCATTGAAACGTCCACAAACATTTCCCAAACAATTTGAACATGCACCATTACTTGTGATGAACGGTTTTGCCAATTTGAATGATTCCGTACATATTAAATTAACTACCACAATGTTTCAAAATATGTTTCCATCAATCAATGTTACAACAGTAAGTCGTTTATATTCTTCAAATTGAAAAATATAAATTGTGAAACAATGATCATTATTTTTTAAGGTTGATTTAAGTACAATTAAACGATGTGTATTACTTTCACTAGATCCACTTAATGGTTTAATGGAATTTCGACATTAGTGAGAAAAAATGAAAGTCACAATTTTTAATGTTGTTTATGTATTTTTTCATCTAGTAATGTCAAAATATTACCAACTGGAATATGTCGAGCAGCAAAAAAACTTTTACAAGGAAAAGTACCCGATTTATCTCGTTTTAATGATATTAGTGATTTCATGTACAAGTAAGTGAATAATTTCCTTTTTTATACTGTTTACTGAAATTGATTTATTAATAGAGAGGGTAATGCATCTGAGAGCGAAGGCGAAATGGATGAAGGCGAAGATAATAAAGTTATGGTATCGCAACAATTACAAAGCCGTGGAAATTTAAAATCGAATCAAAGCGCAATTCGGTAACTTATTTATTATTTTTACTTCAAATGATATTTTTTAGTATTTCCTTTTTTTTTATAGACTCACTGAAATTGGTCCACGTATGACATTAGAATTACTTAAAATTGAAGAAGGTTTGTGTGATGGTGAAGTATTGTATCATACGTATGTTAAAAAAACACCAGAAGAAATTCAAGATCTCAGAAAGAAAAATGCTGATAAAAAACGTGTGAAAGCAAATCGAAAACGAGAACAAGAATTGAATGTTGCGAAAAAAATGAAAAAGAAAAAATTGAGTGCAGGAGAGAATTCTGATAAAGTAGAACCAGAAATTGAATCCGATTGGGAGGATTATTAGAAATTTGCTTTTTTCTATTTTGTGTTGTTATTGTGTTTGTTAATTGAATTTTTGTTAACGAAAATTTGTGGTTTGCACAATAAATAAATTGTTGAAAAAATCAGCGAAAGTTTATCTCATATTAGAAATGTATAAACAATTAGTTAAAAGAATAAAAATATGCTGAATAAAATTTTTCAAGCGAATTGATGAATGAATGATAAATTGACTTCAATACTCTTTTTCGTATCTTTTCAATTGAGATACATTTTTAATTCCAAACAAAGATACTTGTTAAATTGGGTATCTCAGTTGGGAAACGGAAAAAGAAAATATAAAAAAACTGCTTTTCTCAACGAAGATACAATTAATAAAATATGGGTGCGTATATGTTGTTTATATAACTTCAAAAAGTATTATTTTATCCATCATAATATAATAAAGCAGTATTGCATCGAAGTTTGTTGAAATATTGTCATGGATTTTGTTCGTAAAAAAAATCCCAAAGAGGTGTATCTCCAATATTATATAAAGAAAATTTATATTGTTGTAAGCGTCTCAGAAGGGTATTGAACATTGAATGAGTACGAATAATAATTGCAGATATTCTCTTATTTCACGGAATAATAAAATCACATCTGTAAATGGCATTTGCGAGTATAATAATACACAATATCGAGCGCATGTTGATCAAATGATTTCATTGTATTTCAGTTGAGAAAAATAGTTTTGTTTATATTTTTCCATTTCCCAACTGAGATACCCAATTTAACAGGTATCTTGGTTAGAAAATAAAAATGTATCTCAGTTGGTACGTAGCCTCCTTTTTTAAAATTAATAGCAGTCATAGATTAAAACTGATCTGATGTTTCGACTCTTCACAGAGTCATTTTCAGAGAAAATTATAGACATTACTGTACTTTACACATGAAACATTATGAAAAAGAAGGAGAAGAATTTTATCTTTATATACTGTGCGTTGCTGGTAAAAAGCCAGTCAGTAATTTTGTTATCGGTCGTTTATCCTGCTCTTTATAACTTTTCTCTATCCGCCTGGATCAATATTCTTCTTGTTCTTTCTGTGCGAAAGACCGTCGGGAAACGCGATTAAAGGTACAGATCTAACTGTACGATTTAAGTCAGGATTGAGTGATGCTATTAAGAGAGACTTCTTGATTGACAACCGATACTCACGAAATCATTTGATTAACATGCGCTCGATATTGTGTATTCTTATGCCCGTAAATGCCATGGCCAGATATGGTTTTATTATTCCGTGAAATAAGAGCTTTTTTTGTGGAAATTTGCCTCCAGAAACTGTAATTTAATGACGTCATGGTAAGTTTAAAAGAAAAAATTTTTCAATCTTATTTTTTATTTGAATTGTATCACGTCAACCGAAGGATAGAAAAAAAAATAATATGTTCTTTCTTCTAGTGGGTTTTTCTGTTTAAATTATTATGAGAGAAAATCAAGTTGGAATATGACATTAAAAAAGTTTTCTTGCTTTGTATAAAAACAAAACGAAAAGTATTAACTGCTTTAGAGTGTCTAATTTATTTTTAAATCTAAAATTCATCTAATCACCTAAATACGATGAGTATTAGATCAAGAAACGCAAGTTATAATGTTATTATTTTTGGTGAATCAGGTGTAGGTAAAAGTTCAATAGTTAATATGCTTTTTGACAAAGATACTGTTGAAACATCTGATGGTGTCATGGGTTGTACATTTGAATCAAAATTATATCATGATACAAGAGAAGGATATTCATTTAATATTTATGATACAGCTGGTTTAAACGAATCTGATAAAGGAAAGGTTAAATCAGAAGAGGCAGTCGGAAATCTGATAAAATTGGTTAAGAATTTAAAAGATGGTATTCATTTGTTAATAATGTGCATAAAAAAGGGCAGAATCAATAATGCTATATATAATAATTATCAATTATTTTATGCTGGTATTTTTTGTAAAAGTGTTCCTATTATACTAGTTGTAACAGGTTGTGAATTAGATGAACCTATTAATTCATGCAAAATTAAGAATGAAAAAGCGTTAGTGAAAAATTTTAAAATGAAATTCAATGATATTGTTTGCATTACTACCTTAAATAAAGGTAAACATGCAGTTAAATTTGTAGAAGAATATTTGTAGAAGAATAATTTATCACGTGAAACATTAGGTGATTCTACTGTTGATAATTCATTAAAAGAGCCTTGGATTATTCCAAACTTTGTTGATTTCTTTATGGTTATGATTAAACGAATATGGAACATTATTGCAAATTATTGTAATTTCCGGGAATTACCTCTAAATATGACAATGTATAGCATATTTCAAAAATTGGGTTTTTGTGACACAGAAGCTACGGAAAAAGCTAATAAACTAGTTAATGACTTAAAAAATGATGACATGACCATACAAGTCGTTGATGTTGACAGTCCTGCTAATTAGTCAGGTAGAAAGTTAACTTATTTCGATGGCTCAGGTGCTCATCATCGGTCGTTAAGCAATTTGTCTAAGAAAAGTGTAGCTATATTTCATATAAGTTTTTCATGGTACGGTTATATACTATATTACACTCTTGAAAAGCTTAGACAGTTTTCTTTTGGAGATAGAAGGTTTTACTCAAACTCGCTGCGAGTATAGAGCCGTTCAAATAAGAGATGATGTGGCTTTTTACCTACGACATCTGTTCGAGATGCTTTATACTCAATATACTAAAGGAATATGAAAGAAAAACATCTCTAATCTAAAAGAGATAGACACATTAACAGATTCCGGTAGATGATGAATTCAATATTGGACTGCTGTAGATGATTTATCGCGCAAAAATGAACGCATTTTATGCAACTTTGCCGTTTCATTCTATACAATAATTAATGGTCACATGATACTTGATCGTACGCATGGATCACAAACTATATTTTCGCTAGTAGAACTGAATGATTAGTTAATCATGTGTTACTTGATAAATTCACTGTTATTATGCATTTAGTTGCTGAAACAATTGTTTTTATATCAATAAAAGAGGAACAGTAGTGCTATAGCTAATGATATAGCAAGAGAGAATTTTCTTTCTCGCTTTCGTTTGTGAGAGAACTTATCAAAATGATTTCCGTACTGAGTAATCGTTCAACTTGACAGCAGTAACTGAAAACAGCAAACAATACTATCTCTGATTGCATATCAGAAGAAAACAGAATATTAGACCTAACAACACTGGGTATCGTTACTACTTGTGCATTATTCACGTTGATCTTCATATTCAACAATCAGCTACAGGATGTGTAGGAGGTTTAAATGTAAAATATCTAAATAAAGCATTTACGAGTGATCAGTTAAAATATTATTTAGACTCTTTGATGGATTATCTGTTAGTATTAGAAGAATCACTTATGCTGAAAAAGTTATAGCACTACTGTTCCTCTTTTATTGATATAAAAACAATTGTTTCAGCAACTAAATGCATAATAACAGTGAATTTATCAAGTAACACATGATTAACTAATCATTCAGTTCTACTAGCGAAAATATAGTTTGTGATCCATGCGTACGATCAAGTATCATGTGACCATTAATTATTGTATAGAATGAAACGGCAAAGTTGCATAAAATGCGTTCATTTTTGCGCGATAAATCATCTACAGCAGTCCAATATTGAATTCATCATCTACCGGAATCTGTTAATGTGTCTATCTCTTTTAGATTAGAGATGTTTTTCTTTCATATTCCTTTAGTAAATGATACAGGTACGTATACCTCTGCGATCCTCAATGATACGATGCCTAAAATCGCTTCTTAAATGAAGCGCCATGCTGAAAACTGCATCACTGATTGCTGCAAAAATTTTTGTTAAAAATTATCAGCCCATTTCTCTTATTTCTAACGTGTGTAAAGTTTTCGAAAAAATTATCCGAAAACATCTTTTCCCTTTTTTAACGTTAACGAACTTCTTTTCCCTAATCAATTCGACTTTCGTCCAAATGCATCGACGGAAGGTGCGCTACTTTTCATTCACAGATACAATCTATACATGTTTAAATAATCGCCAAAAAGTAGTTGGCATTTCTTTCGATTTCGAAAAAGCATTCACCCGTGTGCCACACAAAATTCTACTGAGAAAACTATCTTTAGCCAGCATTACTAGTCCTCTACTTGACTGGTTCAAGTTATATCTGTCTGAGCCCAGATAGTAACAGTGGGATCTGCTCATTCTACTTTAATCCCTGTTGTTTCTGCAGTGCCTCAAAGGAGTATTCTTGGTCCCATCCTATAACCCTCATTAATGACTTACCTTAAAGTCTAGTTTCCTCTCTATCCTCGCTCTTTGCAGATGACCTTCTTTGTCTAGCCGATCATTGTAGGCAGTTTGAAATGGTCAATGAAATAATGCATTGTGTTAATTTTATGTGTTTGAATAGGCTAACAAATTGGTTAAATTGATTATAGATATCGTTTTTTCTTGAATTTTCTATGATTAATGTTTTCTATAATGGTACCTGTGGCTTTGTTCTTTTTACTATCCACTAAAAAGTTGCATCCAGACAAGGCACAAGCGTGCATAGACGAGGATCTGGCTTGGTATGAAACGAGTTTTGCCATTTTAAACGTTTCAAAATGTGAATGGATGTTGTTTTCTACTGTATCTAACGTATGTCCAACAATGTCTTCAAAGATGAATCATCGCATATTTCAGCGTGCTTCTTTTCTTAAACTTCTTAGGGTTAGATTGACGCATGATCTATCGTGGAAGTGTCATACTGACAATGTAACCTCAAATTGTCGAAAAATGCTTGGTTCTATTTCCCGTATGTTCCGCGATGCTCCTAATTCTCTTCGTCTTCATCTTTATAAAACCTGCATACGCCCACCTTTGGAGCACTGCTGTATTCTGTATGATACGTCTTACATTTCTCATCTCTCTCATAAAAATATGCTATCGGGCAATATCGGCTTGTGATAGCTAGCTATCCGTACCACTTTTATTGAGTTAGCTAGTTATATCGGGTATGATACCTACCGACTAGATATCGTACCCGATATATCGGGTTGAGAAAAAGCACTGATCAGTAGCTATTTAGTCACAGTTATTTATAGCAATGCCACGACATTTTCATTAAAATGAACTGCAATTTCCTCTAGTGATTCATTTCACTCGTTAATTGTTCAATTAATTTCGATCGGCATCGTCTTAATAACCCTTATTATATTATAAGCACAATCGAAATAGCAAAAAAATATCATCGTCTTTTTGTTCTTTTTCAGTTTTAGATCATCAGTTTGTACTCCCTTTACTATAGACTCTCAACAATTTTGAGATCAAGTCCCACTGGGTAGCTAAGTCTCACCTTTGGCTTTACCAAAATTTTCTTTTTCCAAAGTTATTAACGATTAAAAAACGCGCTGAATGTTTCATTTGAAACGCGTTCTAGAACGTTTGAAAACGCGTTTTTTCTACGTTTTTAACGCAAAAGTAATGCGTTGCGAAAGTCCGAAAAACGTCTTTTCAAACGAATAGATAAAGAAAAACGCGTTTAAACGACAAAAAAATGCGCCGATTTTGAAACATTTAACGCGTTTTTTAGTCGTTAAAAACGAAAACAAACGTGTTTTTTGTCAATCTTTTCATCCCCAAGTAGAGATACAATTGGTGAATTCCATAAAAAATTCCATAAGAATAGTCCAGCTGAAATAAATCTCAATGATTTTGATGAATTTATGAAATTATTTGATGATAAAAATCAGCAACAGATTTTGAAAACTCGTAAAAACGAATTCGAAAATCAATTAAAGATTTTAAAAGTAAAAAATGATGAGGAAAAATTAATTATAAGATTAGTGAAATTCGTCAAAAGCTTGATTATTATGCAAGATTATCTTAAATTAGTAAACAATGTAATTTTGATGATTTA
>CAJNOQ010000633.1:0-35560 GCA_905250885.1 Didymodactylos carnosus | reverse complement strand
GCCCGCCCCGCCCCCCCCCGCGCCCGCCCCGCCCCCCCCCCCCCCCCCCCCCCGCGCAGTGTGAGAGTGAGTTCGAAAAGTAGTTTCACACAAAACATATATTCATGATGCGAAACTGTATGTCTGTTACTGTATCACATAATGATTATTAACCACATAACTTCACTCAGGTTTCAAAACATGATGTACAAAATACAAAATCAGGCTCATTTATTCTTCTTTTCCAATGAACAAGTCTTCACGATAATGTCGTGCGCGGTAACGTCATTCGCGGTAATGTCGGTGTATTGTCAACAATATAATAATAGATGTTGTAATTCGTTAAATATTCTCTGTCTAAAATCTGAATTTAAAGAATTCTTTGTTTCTAATGAACATGAGGACTTATGAAATTCATGGTCTAGTATTGTGTACACATTATGTAATACATATCAATGAATATGTAAATTTTTAACGTCAAAAAATATTTTAGAATCAAAATGGTATTCGATGATAACTCGATAGGTATGAACGTCGTTTCAGTATTGGAATTTTTGACAATTAAAATTATCGTTTAAACCAGTATGTTTGAATGTACACACTGTAGTCAGTTTGTAGAACTGTAACTGTTAGTCAATCTAATTTTCACATGTTCAATTTTCTTCTCTATTGATTCGGATGAATGATGTGCTCCAATTGAGAAAAAGCCTCGGTTCAAATCGGGCGAGACACTCGAACACTTTTAATCATTGATAATGATCCGGCTGATCATGTCTAAAAAATCATAAAAAGAATTAAAAAAAAGAAATCTAAAATTGATAAGTAAAAATATTGATAAATATGGATTGTCTCCGCTTAGGCAATGTGCTAATATAACTTTTACAAGACAAAAAACAAGTATTTTTTTTTATGATCAGAAACTTTCGATTAATGAAGTTTTAAAAAATACAATAAGATCCTATGATATATATATACCACGGTGAAAATCCAATGTCTTCTGTTAAAATTATTTTTCATGGAATGTCGCCGCAGACTAACCGACATTTGAGCCAGATATAACGGGCAAGTCTCAAAATAATTCACTTCTAGATTAAACTTTCTATTCTATGCTCATCTGTCAATTTTTCTAAATCGCTTACAAAATTCCAATGCAATTCCAAACTACAAAGACAACGCTTGCAGTATTGTTTATACAATCATTCGAACTACTCACCTCACTCCTTCGCTAGAGGATGTTCAGTGTGTCTGGTCAGATACCTATAAGCGAAAAAGTCCTTGCGTGCTTTCCTGGCCAGAATCTGTTTTTCGCCTGGTCAGTGGAAGAAATCAAGACGGCGAACTTGTTATATATGTACAAAAATTAGGTGTGCTTCTCACTAGTTGCCCATACTGCGTAAAAATCAATAGAAACTCAGAAAGTTTTTTGGAGACCTTCCACTGTGATCGTTAGACTCGGAATGTTGTTAGGTATCTCTTGTTCAACACAGAAATCTCTAAGACATTATTCATCGCCTATGAGAATAACTCTGAAATTTTTCGAAGAATTAGTGGTCACTATATACTGTGTGACTTAGTAGAATAAAACGGTGATTATGAAATAAAAACCTAGCTCTAATCTTGAACTAGACCACCAATGTCTGTTTCTCAGAAAATACCAAGACCAAACCAAGATTTACTGTTTGTCTGATTAGTAGATAAAAAGACTATCTTGATTGAGTCTTATCATTTTCTTGTTCTGACCTTGGAGCTGACCAGAACAAGAAAAATACCAGAAAACAGACACCTGTGAGTAAATAAGTTTTCACTGTGTTTCTAAGACCAGATAAACTGAACACTCTCTAGAATCGTCAAATATCGGTTGGCAAATATTATTAATTAACCAGTTAATTCTCGGTTTTCTCATTCTTAGAAGTTCGCTAAAAAATAGTCAGATGTCTTTATAAACACTTATTCTAGTAATGATTCGAATTTTACTCCTATCTGAGGCTAAAAATTGCTTTACTACTAATTACAGGAAATATTCCCCATCTATTCTGGAAGAAAATCGCTTAAACGTTCTATGTCTCTAATTGACAGATTTAACCTACAAAAGACAATATATGATACTATCTTCTTTCTGTCTGTTACATAAAAAAACTTTCATATATGCAGCGAAAAATTCAAAAAATAAAAAAATCTCTATCATATGTTTAGTAGGAATGAGTCTAGCTTTTAAATGAACAGTTATTTACTCTAAATAGAATATTTTATGATCTTAGTGAATAATTTGCACAATATTTGCATTATCACATTGAATTGACAACTAGGCAATCAAACAACAGAATATTACTTGATTCTTTTTAAATAGTTGATGTTAAATGATTAAAATAAGTTGATAAGAAAAAGGCTTGTATATACAAAATACAATAGAAAAATGGAATGAAAATTGGTGAGTTATCTTGATTGAGCAGATAAAAAATGAAATACAATAGAAAACAAGATACTATGAAATCCATCACAGGAGTTATTTATCATCAAGATAAAGCAAGGTTGATTTTATAAAAAGAAAATATTATGAATAACTATAATCAAGCAAAGAGCTGAAAGAAATCTGGTCGTTTATATATGATATGATAACAATAATGTACTTTGATTGTAATAGACTAGAGAAATTTGAGTTTTGTTAAACATGTCTGTTATTTATGATCGATCAAGAAAAAGAACTGTTCGTGTTTCAATTCCAGCTTGAGCCAGTGTCATATTCAAATCTTTAAATTCTCGTTTTGGTACTTCTCCACTACTTAAATAAACGTTTTGTTTGTCTAAATTATTACCCTTTGATGCTACATATTTTAGAACATCTGTTATACGATCTGTCGAACGAAATGTTTTTTCTAAACGTTCCCCATCGGGTAAACGAATTGCCAATTGAATATCACTGGATAATGAAAGAGTTGTTTGATTTTTAACAATAAATTTTGTACGAGGATTCCTCTGTTCATTTGTCATGCTTGATCGTCTCCCATCTGGTGGACGAGGTAGAGAAGTTGAAGAGAAAGAAGACGATGAATGTTCGTTGGTTTCAAATAACGATAACCGATGATTTAATCGTCTATAATTAGTACTACCAATGAGTGGTAGTTTGCTAAATGGTGATAAACGAGAACCGAGAGAATCATTTAAGTTCGTTGAAGCATCTAAAAAAAGAAAAAATCAAATATATTGCCTGAAGAATTGTCAAATTCATCTCTCCCAGATGCTTAGCATTCAAATATGAAAATAGTAACTAACAATAGCCGACAACATTATGGGCGAAAAAAAAGAAAAAAATGAGTTCAATAAAACATTGCAAACGTATGCTTCATACTCAAAATGATGATATATTTCTTACCATTTTCTACTTCGTGATTTGGCAATGTGATGTCATGACCATTTGAGTCATTATGATATGCTGACGGATGATGAATATTTGATGTGTTTCTAGAAGAAAAGAAAGTTTGCATCAGTGGCGAGTTACTAGGCCATGATTCCCTTCAAAAAATTAATTTCGTAGTGTATGTAAGACGTTTTAAAACGAAATTCATATTATTTCAGATATTGCTAGCGAAAAAACTAATCAATAAGCTTCTAACTTACAGCACACACTTGAATACAATGTTTATTGCAAAAAGTTACCTCGACGTTTCATTCATGGCTGCTGTAGATCGATGATTCGTTGTTCTTCGTCCACCGTTCTTGCCATCGCTAGGAACAGAATGCCGACTCATTGCCAGAGACATTAAGATAGAACAGAAAGAAAATCTAAAATTGAATAAATACTCAATACAATTATGCATAAATTTATGCACTGTATCCTTTAAGTAGAGCTTAGTGGCAGTTTTGAAAAATTGCGCTGAGAAAAAAAACATTTAGTTCAAACGCATATCCGTAGGATTTTGTATACTAGTCGAAATCGGGCATTAAAATATCTGAAAAAGTTAGCGTGCAGTTTGCGAGGACAAATCGGCAGTTGGTACCTTTTCTAAAAAGTAAATCTAAAGTCTGAGCCCCCAATACTATACTCTAGTGAATGTACTTGAACCAAATACTTGCGCAAGTACTTGGGTTAAGTAATGAGGACCGTACTTGTAGACTTTTCCAAGTATTTGAGAAAGTACTTAACAAGTAAAATATAAGTACTTGGCAGACACAATGTAAGTAAATTTACTTGAAAAAGTTCAGTCAAGTACTTGTTCCGTTTATTTTTATTTTGTATTTTATACACCTTCTGAAGCTATACTCTACCTTTGTAGAGCAAATATATGCACGGCTACTAAGTTTGTTCAACTGAGTAAAAATATATACGCTCATAAGTGTATAACGATTGATATTGTGGTATTTATATACAAGTGGTCAATGCAAAAGAAAAGGCTGACTGACTTGCCTAAGTACTTAGCTGAAGGAAGTCAAGTAACGAATCTTGGTAAATTCTCGATCGAATACTTGCCAAGTACTCATCAAGTAATCAAGTACTTGTACCAAGTACATTCACTAGGATACTGTAAAAGAAACGTGTTGTGGAACCGCATTTCATGATAGATCAGCCTTCGAAGCTGTTTTTATTTCAGCATAAACAAAGTTACTTTCCATTAGATTTTGAGTTGAAGTGTTGAAAATCAAAACTGAATTATAGAGGAAATATATACAAATTAGTAATCATGAGCTTCTTCTTCATAACAGTGAGGGAACATTTAAATAAGAATGTAGTACGCAGAGAGGCAGAATCTGCCTGTGACTGGAAAATTTTCCTCGACAGAAAAAGTTTTTCAAATAATTCACCGACATCATCTACAAACAGAATTTCTTTTTGCAATATATTTGCAAAAAGAAGTTCCGGTTTTTCAAAAAACGTCCCGAAATCAATAAGCTTTCGGCCGACGATCGTCGGAGCAAACAGGTAGATTCTGCAGTTCTGGTAGTATGAGTTCCTATGATTTGTATACGAAACTACCGTAGCGTTAGGACAGAGAAGCTGAAATACAATTTTACTTTACTCAGTAGTTCGGCTTGAAGAAAAAATGGTCTTTTAATCCCTAAACTTTCTTTAACCTTCCAGTCACTTTATTCTGGAAAGTTGGAAATTAAATCCACCGGTAACGGCCATCTTCTAATCGTCAATGAAAAAGTTTCCATAGTTAAGACAGCAAAGGGAAAATATATGATTTTTAAATACATATTAGTTTTCTTTTTCCCTCCTACCATATTCACTCGAAAGCTCTCAGATCACTTTTGTCTGTGAAAGAAAACAATGATATGCTAGATGAATGATCTGTAGATGTCGCAGCATTCTCCTGACACCGATTGCCTTGAGCAAAGAGTAAAAACTGAAGTAAATACAACACACCTACGTCATAGATTGCGATAATCTCTAGTAAATCGATCTATAAACGTTTAGGAGCGCTAACCTACTTAAGGAAATATAATACTACTTGCCTCTTGCTAATATAAAGATGTAATGTAAGCAGACCTGCGGATCGACGAGGACGTGTTAACATGCAAAATTTCCATTACGATCGGCTTCTTTGATGGTGTTTACTGTTGCGATCGCTCAAATCGTCAACTCTGTGAGCTGAGATGTAATGGCTTAAAGAGCCTCATTGTGACGGTACTTGTGCCAAGTACTTGCAAGTATTTCTACAAGATTGCAATATCGGATTCTTCCACCACGAAGTACTGTGTAACAGTACTTGTACTTTTAATTAACAAGTACTTTTGATTTCACAAAGTACTGAAAAAAGAAAAATTTCGGTTCCATCACACAACTGAGAAGTTCTTATTATTATATCCCACATGCAAATGAATTAGGGTATAGCGTTATATTTTTCATTTTAAATTTCTTTAAAATTTTTAACTTTATCTAGTGATCTCTCGAATAGATGAAGAGTAAAAGTAGTGTGAAATGTGCGTTTGTTGAGAAACTGTAAACTATGTGCAGGTGATGTCGCACTTTACGCAGTTGCGAAGAGTGATGGATATCAAAAAAAGGTGTTCGTCTAATTTACTTTTATTTTAAGTCAGTTACGTGCTGGGTTTTCTAAATTCCGAACGTGATGGTTGTCGAAGATGGAAGATTATTTCAAGGTACTCTATGCTCTTTTAATTGGTCAACCTTATCACCCCCATCAATGGTTGCCTGTCAAAATTAAGAAAAATATATAGAATTATGCAATCGTAATAATAATCGATTGCAACGTACAGACTGCGACCATCATAAGTATTTGCAGTGGAAGTGAAAAAGTCTTACTCTTACATAAAACTTCTTTTTTCTTTTATACATCAAGATGTTCGCATTTAAAAAACTGATTGATAATGAAAGTTATGACTCATGCGACAACAGAAAATGTTTCTTTTGGCGTGTCGATATAAAACATCATACTATGATGTTTTATATTGATACAACCCTCAAAGTCTGGAGGTCGTTTTATCAATTTCCCTAAGTTTCCATGGCACTTAAGGAGCTGTTGAACTTAATCTGTCGATCTTAACTAGTAGCTACTTCGCTTAAACCTATGCTTATGTTGAGCATTGCTGCCAATGAAAAACCAATAGTTAAGTCAAGAAATTGCTGCTTAGGTTTTTTGTACCGATACTCAAGCCAAGGACATGCCTAAATTAAACTTCGAGACTACTTAAAAATATTGATAAAACGACTTCCTGAACATCAGAGCATTTTTCTTTAAAGTTTAATTAGTGTTCAGATTTATATGGTGGAATATTTTGGAAAAATCAGACGGCGAGAGATTTCCAGCTAGAACACTACTTTAACAATTTCTTTTGTCAATAAACACAATCTTTTTATAGGATAAAACGAAGTTTTGGTCTATTGTTAGCCGTGGCTATCAATTTTCTGCAGAATTCTTGAAGGTAATATAGAGTAGTTTATGAAAAAACTAAAACTGATAAATGAAGAGTATCGGTTCAAGTTCGCTGACAGTGATTAAAATTTAACAATATTTATGATGCCCTTTTTTTCTGCTCACCAACTATTGAAAGCAAAAAAAATTTTCCAGCAAGGCGATCTCCTCCTAACCGAATCCTCTGTTCGACTCAGAGGTTTAATTTCAGCACTAGCATCATCTGAATTAACGGATATGACTGGTTTTTCTAATGATTCGAACCTAACCAGAATAGGAAAAACGACGTAGATAAAAGTGAGCATATATCGTTCACATGATCTCAACAATCTATATACACTCTATTATTGTTATTAACTTGAAGTGTGTGGCTACATTCTCAGTATTTTTTAGATCTACTTATTACGGATAACGGTGTCTATAATAATTTAATCATCATAATGAGAGACAGAAATTTTGAGAGTATTGTTAGTCATCAACAGCAGCAGCAGCAGCAGAACTTAAGTATTGATCAATTAAAAATGTTGAAAACAGTCCAAAATTCACAGGTAGTTGTCGTTATTTCTCAATATCATTATATCACTTAAATGTGTTGATCTGTTTCAGTTGGATTATTCAACACCTTTCAACTCAGTCTTTGACCGTACTACTACTATGATAAATTCTAAGCTTGTTCCATCAACTAAATTATATTTGGGTAATTTAACAGCAAAAATTACTCCCCAACTTTTGTTAGAATTTTATTCTAAGTTTGGTAAACTATTAGAATGTGTTAAAATTCGTGATAATTACGGATTTATTCGGTTTGAAACGATGGAACAAGCTATATATGCACTGGAGAAAACAAACGGTTATCTATTCAATGGTCAAATATTAAAAGTTGAATATGCAAAAAATAGTGGAAACTCCCATTTGAAACATCGATCGATTCCAATATCCTACCCGATACAACATGTACGAAAACATTCGTCCTCCTCATCGTCTTCGTCTTCATCAAACATGTCATCACCCATATTTGAACACCAAAACGATAGAAAAAGACGACCATCTTCCGACAGCCTTCTATTACAACAGCAACAAATAAGAGAAGATAATGCGTTCGTTGGTAGACCTCAAAATGGTAGGCAGTCATCTAAGGTGCCAGTAATGCAAAAATGGAGCAACATTTTTTTCCCCATTTTTTTGACATGACTGAATAGAGCTCATCGAGTTGAGTAAGAAAAGATAGTTTTTAATTTTGAAAAAATTCGAGGAGTGTAAAATTTCGGAAAACCATTCAAATTTTTTTCTTTCTGGTGCGTCTAACTTTTTGAAAATATCTTTTTCAGATTCAGCATTAAAAACTGAGTGTGAGAATGATGCTTGATCAAATATGATATTTCTATTGCATAGAGTAGTCTCGATAGAAAAAATTGATGATAACGGGCCGAATTTCAATTTTTATGCTTCTGATTTAGAAAAAATGAATTTTTCTCAGTGACACTTTCAAAAAGTTAGAAGTACAAGAAAGACTTTAAAACTAAAGGGTTTTCTAAAATTTCGTGAAACCCTTGATATAAGGTTTGACAGAATAAAACTTATTTCAGGGGTTTTCCGAAATTTTAGACTCTTCAAGTTTTTTCAATTTTTTTTTTGTCAAAAGATTTTTAAAATAATTAAAAACCACTTTTTCTTACTCAGCTCGATGAGCTCTATCCAGTCATGCCAAAACACTGGAAGAATAATACCACTCTATTTTTCCATTATTGGCATCTAACAATAGTTAGAAATTTTGTTAGTACACTGTATGAATAACTTAAAAGTAGTTAAAATGTGTTCATTGAGCAGATATTCAGAACTGCTAATTAAAAATTTCCATCAGCAGACCGGAGTTTCTGATTGTTCTTCGAGATGGGAAAGGCTAAAAATTTTGCTTTGCAGAAAGTGGCTGGCGAAAAAAAGTTTTTGGAAATTTTTGGTAGAAAGTTGCCTGTGAAAAAACGTCAAAGACTTTGCCGGAAAGTCCAAAAATTTTTTTAGTGCTTTGTATTGAAAATAGATCACTGAATATATTTGCACTGTAAATCATACGTCAACGCTTTTTTAACGAGAAAATACTGTTTCTACCGTTAAATTGATATTCTCACTTCTTTCATTTAAGGTCGCTATTCACCACAATCTCCAACCCAACGAACAAATAATCATTCACTTTCTTATCCTAATCAACGACAAATATCTAATTTTAATCCTGCTCTATTACACAATCGTGTTCGAACACCAACGTTTCATAATAAAAATCATCCATTATCAGTATTTCAGCCTTTATCATATTCGCAAGAATCATTAGTGACGCCACCAGGTTTCAATCATATTTCAAAAACAACAAAATTTGTCTTTGGTGAAGAACAAACGTCATTAAATCATCGTGTATCTCAACAAATTCCAATATCACGGACACCGTCATCCTTATCAACGTTGAGTACAGATAGTCATGAACAACAAATCCAAAATGATTTAAGAAATTCAAATGAAATGGGTAAAACTAGTTTATCCTACTCTGTACACGCTTTTTAACCATTTTAGTCTATTGCTTAACTATCAATTTTTATTTTTATACTATTTCTAGGTAACTGTTATTCTAATGTACAAAAATCTTCTATTCACAATATATCATTGACACACGAAAGTTCAGTTCAACATTATGAACAATTTGATTGGATACATGCTGTTGAACATAAAAAATTATGTTCTCATCCTGTCGAAAGTGATCATTATGATCCAGCAATTGTTGATGCTGTTAAAAATCAACAAACTGAAGAAAAAATAAGAAATGATAATCAGATATTGGATATATCTCAAAATAGTTCATTACAATTATCATGGAATACATCACAGGTAATAGAAAATAAATAAAATTGAATTTAAGAATGATGGATTATTTTTGTTACTTTTTAGTGCTTTAAGATTAGTATTTTATTTCACTTGTTTTGTAATATTCTATTATAGAATAACGAATGGTTTCATTGAATCAAAAAAAGTTATGATTTCGAAAAAATAAAACACACGATCGTAGTCTAACCGATATCTCTGATTTGTGTTTTCTCTGTGTGAATTGTAAAACTGTGACTATCTGTTTAAAATTAATGATATTTACACATGTTTGATCATAAAACAGACTACAAAAGTAATTGTTCAACTAACAGGATCTTTCTATGCGCTATTTTTCAATATAGTTTATAATATTTCGTTTATAATCGTTTAAAGGATGTTTCATAATTTCTGAGCCTTTCCGTATTTTGACGATAACTATTTTTCATTTCAACGCTCAGACATAGGTTATTTTTCTTCAAAAGATGCATCGTCAAATTCGCTATAAAATGTGTGCTAAGCAGGCATGGGTCAGACCTTAACATTAAGGACCGAGTCCGATAATCTTTTAGATTCTTTTTTGACGATGGTGGTTTATTTCTCTTTTTTAATTTACTGAGATCGAGTTAGATATTTGATTTGTCGAAAATAAAGTTACTTTGCATGTCTGTCTCCCGAACAAAATTTTCAATTGCTTGCAAAACAGAAGATGTTGTTATTTCGTTTTTCATTTTTCTCTGTTTATTTGTGTTAAAAGTTGAATAGATCGGACTCGAAATACAAAAATTCAAATTCTAGTCTGAGTCCTTTAAAATAAAAAAAATTGTTCTAGAACAGAAAAGTGAAAGATTGTTATGAAAAATACTGACAAACTTCGGGACCACCAACTTTCTAACTGCTACGCTAAAACGATGATTTCTGACAAAACGACTAAAAGCAAAAAAATTCTTATGTAACTAGTTGTGCTCTAGAAGAATTTTAATTATAACTGGAAGATAGAGTTTTTCAAGCGCTGCGAAATGACGAGCTTAATTTTTGCATGTCTTAAAAAATTAAAGAATAAAAATCAAAAAACTGTTTTCTTAGTTGGAAAGTTGGCGGTGTTGAATCTTTCACTTTTCTGTTTTGAAATAAAAACACTTAGCACATATTTTGTAGAAAATTTGACAGTGCATGTTTTGAAAAAAACATTTATATCTGAGCGTTGAAAAGAAAAACAGTGATCGTCAAAGTACGGAGAAGGTCAGAATTTATGAAACATTCTTTATTTTTTCTAAAAGCTTATATTTAAATGAAATATTTAATAAACTGGTGCTTTTAACGAGTAATCTACGATCGATTTCTTCTTACAAGGATTTCAATTTTTTTTTTCTATCAATGTTCAGGAGCTGTAAAAAGTTGTATAAGTTTATAAGATCGCAATGAAGACATTGGTTTAAATTTACACACAAATGAACACAGAGATCATTGTGATGTTGTTTTTTTGTTTCAGGATTTTAATCCAAAAGTGATCCAATCTCAAACCTGGTCAGCTACTCCATTTTTTCCATTTAAATGTTCAACATCGTCATTATTTGTCTGGGATTATGTAATATTTCCCGAAGCCGCTCTTCATCCTGGTTTATATGATGATTATAATACAAATTGGCTAAAAAATAATTTATGGATCAAAATGGAGCAAGCATTTGCTTAAATTCTAATGTTTCTTTCATCTTCTTCTATTTAATTAACAAATTAGATAAAATTTCAAAATATTTTATTGTTTAAAGAATCTTTTATAAATTCTTTATTCTATGTCACATTGCATAAATGATAAAAGAAAATTATTTTCTTTTTCTTTTTATGTTTTTCTTCAATATTGAAGAAATACGTGTATAATAACAGAAATAATTGTTTATTTTTTGTTGTTGATAGAATCAAGAGAGATCAAATCTCCAAAAACAAATTGATCGAGTCAAATGTTTTTGTTGAGAAGAAATTTTTATCTTTTCTTCAATTTTTCTTTGATACTCATCTTTTATTATAAACATATCTACACACACACACACACACACACATCTCTATTTTATTCTTGTTTTATTTATTCTTGTTGTGTTCATTTAAAATTTGAATCATTTAAATCGCTCAACACATTTTGATATGAAGTCTCATCGTCCAAAAAATTTCGAATTACTAATTATCGCGCAGAGTTGTCGTTAATCTTTTAATTGGTATCTGTACATTAGCATTAGGTTTTTAAACAAATGATGTATGCTAAGAGTTCTATGTAATTCTAGTAACAAAACAGATTTTCAAGATTGAGACAAATACTTAAGAGTTCACAATCAAAAAACCACTATCAAAAAGAAAACAAATCGATTTTGAGCGAGGATGTTTTTCTTCAACATCTATTCTACTCTCACGCTAGAAGAATTTAGTAGAAAACGGAAACTTTTTGAAAATATAATCATTTACTAGTCTACCTTTTATAAAAGAAGCCAACAAATTCGGTATTATCATGAGTGCTTAGGTAACTCTAGATAGAATACTAGACTCTGAACAAGAGAAGAATTTCAGTCCTTATTTCTTGTTCATTGTTTTAGCTTTTGAGGTCGCAATTTTTAAATAATTGCACGTGTAATTTATGTTTGGCCTCTAATTCTGATCTATTGCTCACTTAAATCTGAAGTTATCACAAAAAAAAAGACGTTTTTTTGATAACTATCTTACAGAATATTTTTCCTTCTATTTATTTGTACTAAAATCAAAGTTGATCTAACTGAGAAAAAATTTCTTTTTTCAAGAATCATTCAATTTTAGAGTTTAGTTAAGATTTCTTCTGACTCATTAGGATTTTTCAAAAATATTTTTATTACGAGATGTCTAACTGAGAAATTGACTCTTCAGAGTACTTTTCAGTTACTCTAGATAACTCTTTTACTTTCTTTTTTTTTGTTGAATTGAATACATGTTATTTTTTTACCCGTTTTTTTTTTTTTGTTGTTGTTGTTGTTGTTTTCTTACCGGTTTGCATTTGCGACGACAATTTTGCATTCTATATTATTTTTTATAGTCACTAATTATTTCTTTTCAAATTATTTGTGCCTTATTAAATATCTTTTTTGTTTTTTTCCTCAGTAATGACTGTGTTAACAGTGTATTCAAGTAGGCCATCATTTTGTGCTGCTTTTTCCTCAAACTCAAGAGAATGTTTTTCTTCTTGATTTTTTCATGATATCTAGAGAAATTAAACCAAAAGCCTCATTGTCATAGTTTTTTCTATGTTTATTTAGTCGTTATCTGTTTCCTTCTTTTTTTCTTCTTCTGCAGAAGAACAATTAGTTGTTTTGCGTGCGTGTGTTTGTCTGAGCCTCTACGCCAAAATAGAAACCAAAAGGTTAAAGTAGTCTTCTTTATTTTTATTGATTTTTTTACTGGAGTGCGATATGTAGAAGAAATATGACAAGTGATTTAAGTAGCTGGAAGAGTTTTTAACTAGAATTAGTGTGTGCATAGAAATTAGTGACGAGGGAACCTATGGACAAGTCCACCTCCGATACCACTGATTTATATATCGATCGATAGAGCATAGAAAGCTAGTAAAAACCGTAAATTGATTTAACCCCATGGCTCTTGAAGACCCGATTTTCTGAAAAGCCAGTTTTTCAGAAACTTTAAAAAAGAACCAAAACCTTTTCTTAATGAGGTATGATAGTAGACCGCAAATTTCTGATTAAAATGAGACATCTCCCAGCTTTACACGACCTTTCTTTGCAAAGGTATAGAATTTACCTTTCTTGCCCTGGGGTTAAATCCTTTTACGGTTTTTACTAGCTTGCAATGCTCTATCGATCGACATATAAATCATTGGAATCGGAGTTGGACTTGTCCATAGGTTCCCTCATGAAACTCTAAACTCATTAAAACTTCTATGTTTGGAAAATCAAGTCTCTAAATTCGACCAGGAAGCATTTATAAACAATAAAGGCGTATAGAACTATTATGTATGGAGAAAATGAGACATCTGTCAGCTCTCCACAACTTTTTTTTAACACTGTAATTTAAGAGAGATATCTGACCGTCTTTTTGTTGTTTGTCTGTCGATGTTGCTTTTGACCGTTAGATATCTTTTGTAAACTGAATACATTGTAATGAATCATGATGAGAGCTCAGAAACGTTTTTGTTTTTCTATGAATGATGGTTCTGTACCACGGCATTGTTTATCAAATCTAAAGACTTGGTTTCCAAATATATGGGTTTTATTGAGTTTAAACTCTCAGCAATTTTTATAAAATTTTCATACGCGCACTACTTCTAGTTGAAACTTTTTTCAGGTACTCAAGTTAATTTTCTGTTAAATATCGTGCTTGAGTAAGAAAAAGAGATTGTCTTAAACTTTTGACTTACAGTTTACATATATTATCGACAGATATGCTCAATTTTTTCTCTCAGTTTCGTTTAGAAAAAGATCTGTATTGTTCCAATTTATGTATTTTGCTGTTTTATTTACCTTTCGTATCAATTTCATTGTTTTTTTACTTTTAATTAATTTAGTAACTTCTTAAGTAAGCATTTCTTTTATGTTGAAGAAAAATAAATGATGAGAATATTTTGCATGTGTGTTACTAACGCATTATTTTGCTAAATGAGACTGTTAATCTTTAATATACCAGACAGATTTTTAGTTATTATATTTTAACAGTCTGTAATGATACATCTGAAAGAAAAGTTGTCGAACTTTATTTGACATTGTTGACAATTTCATAAACCCTTGCTGCATTCCTCTACTGATCTTTTTCACATTGAGCTATTTGAGAACTTAATTTTGTTAACGCCGTTACCTAACAGTATTCGGTATGACTTTCAAAAAATTAGTTTAAGCCAGATGCAGACGATTGATAGAGTAGCTCAATGTGACTTGGAAGTTTTATGTCTGACAGATGCATTTCTTATAAAGCGCAATAAGGATGATTTTGTTGATGAGAAGTAAAACTGTTTTTACTACGCGAAAAAAGTGTTAATGCTCTTTATAAGTGAGCTCACTTCCATTAACGACTGATGTATTGTACACTTAACGTTATCCAAGAATTTTAGTATACTAGACGATGTTCAATTGATATCCAATGCAATAGTAAATTGTTTGTCAATCTCATCGTTGAATGTCAATATCATGAATTAAAAGTGGTTGAACACCTCAAAATCTTACCTCCAGTAAAACAACGTGATGGAGGGGGGGCGGAAGCATTTAGCCAATGTACCATAGAGAATTTTTTTTAATGTTTAGTCCATAGCTCGCTCTTTCTTTCATTCCGATTCCAGCCAAAATATTTCTTGAACAAGGATTTTTCAGATTCTTTGATTATGTATCAGAAGCCAAAACACACATTCACAATGAGAAAACAGCTGGGTATGCTTTGAAAATCTGATAGACATTGACCAAAAGTGTCCAATGAAACAGGATAGTTCCAAATCTTGAAATTTCGCACAAATATCGACATTTACAATATACCAGTCTTTTACGTAGAGATTGCACTGGAAACTGTTAAGAAGCACTAGGCTTTTAAAGCACTGAACGTTCTTCGAGGAATATAGCCGAGAGATTAAAAGAATTATTCTTACAAGAAACAAAACTTCTATTGTGATAAACTACCAGCAGACTGAAAAGCTATTATGTGAAGTCAACTTATGATTTTAAATTTTATAAAAATTCAGATGATCTTTTTTTTCAGGTAATTATTCATATAAGGAAAGGGCCCAAAATTTTAATAACACCGTTGGTATATTGAATTTTGATTGTATCGATCATTACAGCCGAGGATATTTGAACATGTCGCACCCATTTTCCAAACTGGCGCTCTTGCGTTTTTATCGTATAAGCCATCTCACGCGCATTCAAAGCGCTATGCAAAATCAAGTTGTCTGTAAGACGATCAATATGAACATCTCGTGCTTTTCGAAACGCTGATGATTTTTGAGAATAATCTGGAGGAAGCTCTCGTCTCGCTTGGATAGTAAACAGTGATAAATCATCTTCATAAAATCGAACACTCCATTGAATATCCTCACTACCAGACACACGTTTCAACCCTCTCACAGTACAACTGCTCCCAATCCTTTTGCTGCTAAGATTTTCGATTGATTTTTGCACCGTTCGATGCCTACTACGACCGTCTACAACTTTTGCATTGGAAATGTTTTTTAGTTTTAATTTTATCAACAGCTTTAAAACGTGCATTTTTAACACAAGTATGTGGATAATGGTGGATGGGGAAAAGGTTTTATAACTGTAGACTGTTCGAATTTTTCCGTTTTAATTCGGATTTAAGAATTTTAAACAATGAGATTTTCCTACTTTTAGAATGTTAGACTTCTAGAATTTTAGAATTCTAGAATTCTAGGATATTAGAATTATACACTTTTAGAACTGTACAATTTAAACTTTTAGATTTTTAGAACTGCAGAATTTTAGAGTATGAGAATTTGGGAATTTTAGATTTCTTAAGAATTCTAGAATTTTACAGAAGGTGAGCATTTAATCGATTTGCATCTAATGATTATAAAGTAATGTGGAAGAACTTATGAAAAGATAAATTAATTGTTATTTGTGAACCGGATAAAGGGAATGGTGTCCTGTTTCTTGATAAAAATGAGTATATTCAGAAAGTGAGTGATATGGTTAATGACTTTCGTACTTCTTTAATGTAAGCTGCAGTCAAAGTTGAGATTTTAATAATTGCGCAATATTAGAATTTTAGATTTCTAAAATTCTGCGATTAGTAAAATCTAAAGTTCTAGAATTCTCAAATTTCAGCATAGCTGAATTAGTTTCTTTTTTATTTGGATAGAAAGTATCATGTCAATAGATAAGAATAAAAGGAGAAAGCGATCCGATGTGTAACAAGTGACTAACAAACGACTTATTCAAAATTGTATATAGAAAATTCTAGTATAGATTTATACGCACATATATGCAAGAGGAAGGACTATATAATTCTGAAAGTCTAAAATTCTGTAATTCTTAAAATTTAAATTTTTGTTTCTAATGCATTACACAACAGTAGTAAAGATTATATTCGGTTAGTTGAAAGGCGTAAATTATAATATTTACCAATGGACTCAGTAAGAGGTCGAACCGACTATTTTCTCAAAATTAGTGTTGATGAACTTATATCCAATGATCTCTGAAAGTTGTATATCGATGCGCCTGGTAGTGAGGATATTCAATGGAGTGTTCGATTTTAGGAAGATGATTTATCACTGTTTACTATCCAAGCGAAACGAGAGCTTCCTCCAGATTATTCTCAAAAATCATCAGCGTTTCGAAAAGCACGAGATGTTCTTCATATTGATCGTCTTACAGACAACTTGATTTTGCATAGCGCTTTGAATGCGCGTGAGATGGCTTATACGATAAAAACTCGAATTTTTTTATATGCCAACAACTATGCTAAATTTTTCGCTACGCACTTTTCGAAAAAACAACATTCTTGCTTGTTTATATCACGTGTCGAGAAAGTTTTAAGAACCTCACCTTCACATCCTATCCTCAGAGTAATTATACAAACTCACTGTAATCAGTTTTAATCAATTGCCAATTAAATGTCGTTTAATACGCTATTAATAAGCATTTAAATGGAAGTTTTATGACATTGAACCCAGTTTTTAGGGCGTTTTTTGTCATTATAACTGAGAACGTTTAAATGCATTTATTTCGCATTTTTCTAAATGTCAGAAAACGGTCAAATAACAGGTACCAGTAACCCTCCCTGCTGATCACATTTTTTTTTCCATTTAAATATCAATTTTTAGACCGTTAAAAAATGTGAAAAAAAAAAATCTTCTAAAACCTGAGGTACTATCACCGGCACCGACCCAAGAACCACGGACTACTTCTTCAAGGCAAGTTTCTACGACTCGTATAATTGAAGAGAAAAACTTCAAATTATAATATATTATATATATTATATAAAATGGAGTCATTTATACTAGTCATGACAGCAGAATAAAACAGTGACTGACTTGGTGACCATAAACTCATTTTTACACAATTAACAGGCCATTTTTTGGCATACAGTTAACAGGCTGTTAATGGACAATTAAATGACAGTTTTTGTCGACCTGGATTGGTTTCACGGGTGTCCACTTTCAAGAATTTACCGGTTCAGACCGCTTTTCATACGATTTTTTTTAATTTTCATTGCTCCGGTTAAGACAGAATGCAAAATGAATGATTTCATGGAGAACACAACCTAAATTGTTGCAATACTTAAGTACACTGCAATGCTTTCTAATTGAGAACAAGTAATTCGATCTGACGGCTATCTGCAAAATTGTTATCAGTTCGGATCAGTTGCTTCACGAGAGGCTAAGCCAAATTTTTTCTATAATTACAATCGTGTTTACTTTTCCTATCTTCTTGGGCTTTTGAATGCAAAGAAAACATTATTGGGCTCTCTTTTATCAGTTTTACGAGTTCCCAGTTCTTTTGGGCAAAAGTTACATTTCTTCAAAAGTTTATATCACGATGCAAAGAGTTTGAAAACTTGGTGCAACTGAAGACATCCGGACAGAACGGATGGAAGGAGTCAAATGTAAAAACAAGTTATATGCCTCTACTCGCGCCTCAGCTAGAAACCAGAATGACAGAACTTTCATCCTCGTACGCTCATGGCTGTTTTGGAGCTCCTGCAGTAATGTTTGATGGAAATACTACAGTAGCATGAACATAGCTGTTTATTGATTAATTAACTGGATAAAATAAATTTGATTACTAGAATTACATAATATGTACAAACTAAACGCAGTACTCGAAATGATTGATGAAAGACAGAATAAAAACTACAGCAAATAAAAAGAAACAGAAAATGACTATTTGAAAAGAAGCTGAATAATGTTATGAAAAAATGTTGCTCAGTAACGGACTTCGATATGTTTGTTACCTTTAATGGATGGCTCAGATTAAATGGGGCAAGATCATTTTCTTTTTTCGGGCTACTCAGATACACTTCCAGAACTTCATTTTATGCTCACTCGATAGAGAATTGAATTCTCTACAAAACCTGCTATTTCAATCTCTGACAGCATTTTTCTTGTTTGAGTACCATTCAATGCTGAGTTGTCGCACTACAACGTACTTTTTTCGTCTCCTTTTTTGAGATTTTTAGCCCTTTGTCTGATGTTCAATAGTTAATTTTGATAGGTAGAAGGATAGAGAATTTTGTGCTCTATGGATCTCACTCATTCACAATTTCATACAATGTTTTCACTACGTCAATTGAACGTATAATTAGTTCTCAACCGGTTTTTCAATTTTCTCAAATTAAATTAATTTTTGTAATTAATGGTTTCAATTGAGAAACTTTATTATATATCAAATAATGTAGAATTTAATTCTGTGTAAGATAATAAGACTAAAACCCTCAATTCCGAACGTCTTACTGCTTTCATAGCCAAAAAACTAAAGTCTGTGAAAAATATTTGAAAAAATTTGCTGCTTGAGTATTTGGCTTTTCGCGATTTAAAATTCAAACATTCTTTCGGAAATCTTTTCCGGATATCACTAAATTCATCTTTTAATATTTTGAAATAGCAGGTTTTGTGGAAAATTCAATTCTCTATCGAGTGAGCATAAAACGAAGTTCTGGAAATGTATCTGAGTAGCCCAAAAAAAGAAAATGATCTTGTCCTATTTAATCGAAGCCACCCGTTACCGTGCTGTCTTAGTTGTGATTGGACACATGGATTGATTACAATAATTTGTTTCTCAGTGCATTTAGATGAGGGCATCGTATCATATTTAGAGAAGATCTATATCCTTGTTTTTAGTAACTATCTATATATTTTCATAATAACTGTTCCAGAAGGTATGTAGTTCATACAATTTTTCGATAAGCAAAACACTTTACCAATAACGAAACAGGATCCATAACTTTCAGAAAACTTCCCTAGTTCTCGATGTTAGAGTCAAACTTGATACATTTATCATAGTGGTTTAATAATGTTAACCTCTTTTTGATTTACTTTCAAAATTAAGAAAATTTGCCGCTTGATTATTTGGCTTTTCGCGATTTAAAATTCTAACATTCTTTCAGAAACCTTTTCCGGATATCACTAAATTCACCTTTTAATATTTTGTATAAATATTTTCCATCCAATGAAATAAGACTGAACACACTTGTTAAGTCAGGATATTGTTTTAATAATTGTACATACTTTAATTAATTGTATATTGATTTATTGTTGATGTATCAATTAATAAAAGACCATTTTCATCAATTATTTTATATTCCTTTAGCCATTCGATCAATGAGTCAATAAGAAAAGAATAATAATGATTTTCATTATTTTTCTCTTCTTCATGTTCTTTATTTTTATATATGTGTTGTTTGTTAATCTGAATTAATTTATTAGCATTTAATAGTTCTTGACACGTATTTAAAAAGTATTGTATTGTTAACTGATCCCGATCATTTCTTGTTTTAATGAAATTGTGATCTCTATCTGTTACACCATTTTCGACTAAGCATGACATTGTTTTGTCATCATCAAATGTTGTACCTATTAACTGCTTTGGTGTAGGAAAGAAATCGGTACAACTATCATAAATATCTGACGGTTTACAAATCAGAGTTACACAATATGTTCATGCAAATACGAGCGTATATAATAACAAGTTGATCATGTTAATATCCCAACAAGCCATGTTTATACTTATTTCTGTACTCACTGATTCTTTCACTTTTTCAGGCTCTTTCTTGATTTAGATTTCCGTCATTTTTACTGCCGTTGCGCTTGATTCGGTAGTGGCTGATGGTGATGATTTGCGATTGCGCGTCGAAAGTATTACTTTACTGGTAGTAGCAGCAGCGTGTTTAGCTGCTGTTGCTCTTGTTATTCCACTTCGTCGTTTCCTGCGTGGCATCTAAACAAGCGAATAAATAACAAACTAAGTCTTAGTTTTCATTTAACCAAGACTTAATCTTAATAAAAACCAGTATCTGACTGGAATTATCCAAGGATAGCAGAGTTTTATTCGAGGAAAAAATGCATAAATACAGTTCACATAATAGGTTTTTTTGTTGTTTGACGCTAGTTGGTAGTTTTACGTATAAGTTATCTACTACAAAACTTTTCTGAATGGGACTTAAATGATTTTTATTATTAAAATAAAGTGGATGATGTTCCCTTCACATAACAAAATAATTAGTTGCTTTTGTTATTGTGTCAAGTTTATTAAATATGATATTAATAGTAAATTTGGTTTTTGTATTAACAGAACATAGCATTGATGATTTCTAAAACTTGGGAGATGTGTCTAGCAACTAATTATTTTGTTGTGTGAAAGGGAACATCGTTTAATTTATTTTAATAATAAAAATCATTTAAGTCCCATTCAAAAAAGTTTTTTAGTAGATAATAAATCCAAACAATTCTTTCAAGTATTAACAAAAATGTCCAAACACATCCAATAAAACTTGAAACTTTCCTCCATTAAGCAAAGAAATAACCTTGAAGTTTAGTTAAGAAATGACGGAGTTATTGAAGTTTGTTTTTCATTTGGACTTTTGGGACATCTGGTATTACTTAAACCTAACAGTTGTAGTAACCAACCTCATAATATGAGTGCCAATCTTGTTCCACATTTTGCAACAAATATTCCCAGATATGATGCACAATCTGAAAATGTTTCGGTGACTGTTTCTATTATGAACAGTCTTCTTAATACGTTTCCCCTTCGAAACACGCTGCCATAGTCTATAAACTAAAAATAATGCAAAATTGTATTAATGACCATATCAAGAACAACAACAGGCATTGAAAAAATATTTATAGAATGAGGTTCTTGACCTCACTGATCTTCCTTCTTCTAATGGTACCCGCGATCCTCATCCCTCACCAAAAGCTAGACGATTGTTCTTGGCAGTTGCTTTTTAGAGTGATCATCTACAGGATGGCAAACTTCCTCTACATTTCGCTTAGATTAGAAAAGTTTTTCAAAATAATCCTTTACATTTCTTCATGTTCCCGTTGTATTAATATGGAGAAATTCTCTTCGTGCTCTCCATCATATTCTGGAGTACGTGCATTGACTTTCCAAAGCACATTAGTTCATGTGCGAAACAATTCTCTAAATCTTTTTCTAGGAAACTCTGCATCTATAGTGTGAAATAGAGATATAAAATAAAAAGCACAGTTTGAAGAAAATCCCACTACTTTTGGTAGATGTGTTCCATTTATCCCATACAGACACAGCAAACGTTCTAATTTCCCACTTTTGGGAACTGGGAATGCACAGAATTTTTTTGAAATTAGAGTCTCATATGTGGCGGATAAACTATCTTGAGATCTTATGGTACATTAGACTTTTAATCTACATAGATGGATGGAGATGAATGTTTGGTATATGTTGTCTACCGCGTGTTTCAATATACCTGAAAGCACGATTATCAAATTCAAAATACGTTTGTGAAAGAATCTCGTGTGTTTTGGTAGATGCGTTCCATTTATCCCATACAGACACAGCAAACGTTCTAATTTCCCACTTGCGGGAAATAAGAACGTTTCGGATCCTCTCACAGTAAAGCTGCTTCCAATCCGTTTGCTGGTGAGATTTTCGATTCATTTTTGCACCATTCGGTGTCTACTACCATCATCGACAACTTTTGCATTGGAAGTTTTGTGAAAACTTCTAAGTTTTCGAAGTTACGAGAAAAATGCCGCGAAACTTTTTAACTGCATGTTAATTGTCCCACCTCTAGGACAACACAGAACGAAAAAAACAGACAAGAGAGGACAAAATGAAAACGACAGAATGATTACATCGTCAAATATGTAATAAAAGATTAACTAAGATTTTTCTAGGGATTGATACGATTCTTATAATACTATTACATAGGATTCTTATAGTAAGATCAGATAAAAAATATCATTTAGTCTTACAATAAGAATCATATATAATCCTATTATAGAATATCGTAGGATTTGTTTCAACGAGGTATGGTGTGTTGGATTCTCCTTAAAGGTGGTGCCAGATGAACTAATTTGATCACGTTAATTTGCTGTGCTGGTCACCTCCCAGTTTTCTACTTGTCCTTTTTAATGCTTTTCTGTCTTTCAACACAAAAGATACTTTTACTGTCTCCGCGTCCCGTTAAATAAAACTTCCTAAATTCTAAATCATAGAGACTCAACTCAAGAACTAAACACAATTAGGCTCCGAATGTTTTCCGCACATTAATGTGCGGGAACATTAAATTCCGTCTCTGATAAAAAATAATGTGCACGCAGAGGAAGAAACCAGCTTCACAGAACTCTTTTTCTCATTTTCCATGGTCGAATGCCTACCTCGTATCATTTTCATCACTAAGAACTCTATCCTCTACTCGCTATCGCATTTTATTTTGCGGACGCAGACATTTGTATAGGGCCATACGAAATAAAAGTCTATAGACTTCCAGTCAAGGGAATAAGCTGAAACAAATGAGTAACAAGATCAACTAACAATGCTTTATCAATCTGTACATTTGCATCACGTTTGAATTTTCGTTCAAAAACTACATGACCGTACCAAAACGGTGCCGCTTGCGACCGTAATACAGTAAACGATGAAAATACGGCACCATTATGACCGCAAACGGTGTAGAGTTAAAAAGAAGCCAAGCGCTCAATGTCAGAAAAAACTTGAATAAAGACAAATGACCGGCTGTCACGTATGCAACGATTACACAACGAAGCCAGTCATGTACATGGACCCAATAGTGAACAATGTGAGAAGAATTTGAGAGTTTTTCAGAAAACTTTCGATTTGTTTCTTTTGTCCTTTCATTTCTAAAGATATACTCATCAAAAATTTCTGTAACTTACACATTTTGCTGCGTATTCTAACAATAATCATTATCATTATGAATTGTTTGAGTCGAATGATGTGTTAAACTTTCGGAATGTTTGATTGAAACAATCGCAGTTTTTACTGGTGACAAACTGAAAAAAGAAGAAAAGCAGATTTAAATTTTTGTTTACAAATTCTTATTCTCGACTCTTTCGAATTACCTAGCGGAGGTACTTATTTTGTATTAAGTTTTTCTAATGCTATTGATAGTAAATCATCAACATCATTGTCACAACTGCCATTATTGTTGAACGAAACATTCAGTGCTTGTTGAATTAATTTCTTCAACTGTCGTTACCAATTTATTGCAATCAAGTAAAAATCTAGTAATCTAGATCAAAATTTTCTTAGCAGTTAAACTAGCTTTTCTAATAAATTATTTTTGTGTCGTTTGCAACGGTTTTGTTACATAACTTTTCCTTTGAATAGCACCATTGTGCGAGATCGTGACTTCTAGTCGTCACTTTAATAAAAATCGGTCTTTTTTCCTTTACATTTAAAGCCTTGAGTTTGACAATATGTCCACGACAGCTCAACCAAATGTGGTGACCTAGGTTAACGAATTATTTGAACCGCTGTTTTACATATAGGAAAAAGAATAAACCGCTGTCTACACCCCTCAATTATTGTCAGAAATGAATAAAGGTTGCTAAAACGTAACAAAGCTGGTTCACTTCTTGTTGGCTTTTGTGTGTATTCACAGTGTCTTATTTCTTCAGATTCCAATAATGAGAACCCAGGGAAAGTTTTGTACGCCGAAGAACTGGATAAACAACGACAATCGTACAAAAGTGGCTTTAAATTGTTTGTTGAAAAGGCGAATAAGGAAGCAAATGTACAACGAATTTATAAACTGTCGGAATTAAAAGTGTGTGACGACGATATAATAGTTTTTGATCGTACTCTCGACTCTCCCGATTATCATCCCATAAAAAAGTTTCACGACAAATTAGATATAGTTATCTTACTTCATAACCCACTGAACCCAATACACATGCACTGGGATTATTCTGATAAAGAAGCAGTAACTATGCAGGAACTGAGAATAATTTTCAATAATAGCCCACAACCATTAGCAAAACTAACAACAATCATGTATAGCTCACTTATTATAGCACCAACAAGTAAAAATAATTAACCATAATTTTTCAAACACCATCCTGTTATGTTCTTTTATTTCTAGATAAATTTGACATACGCAAAAAAGTATGAGATGAATTGTATAGAAAAAATTTGGAAACGTTGTTTGCTGATAAAAAGACCAAACACATAGTTGTTTGTGGTCTTCCAGCTAAAGATAAAATAATGCACAAAAATACCAACACCAATTGTGAAAAGTATCTACCCTACAGTACGGATTTAACTGATGTTTTCAAATGTAGTTGGAATGACATCATATCTTATCTCACTTGGACGTATCATCCATCATATAGTATCTGGGTCGATAATATTCGAGCCAATATTTATCTGGCACTGAATAACTTTTATACAATAATAGAATCTGATAAAACATTTGATGGCTCAGTATTCAAAGAGGTTTCAAAATCACTTCATTCATCTGGTCGAAAGATACACTCTATACAGTCGGTTATATTAACGAATTATTTGGCGGATAACTATATTGAATAACTTAATTTTAAAATAGAATTTTATCAAGAGACACGAAGTCTACGTAGTCACAATAGAGGGTTGAAAAGCCGTAAATATTAGCCTTTTGTGAATACCACGTACCCGGTTACAGTTATAACTCTGCTGTTTCTGTTTTCTCTTTCTGCTCCACTGCTTCACTTTTTGAATGAGAGACTTCCTTATGAAATTACGAGGGGTGTCAGAATATCAATACACAGCGCGTATTCTCAAAAAACGGCCATTTCCTTAGAACGTGCTGGACTTGGTGCGTTCTGGACGAGAATGCACTACTATTCCTATGCATCTATACTCAAATCGTCTCAGATTCTCAAAGTATACAACATCTTATCTCTTTGCGATCGAATATTAAGCATCAACTTGTTAAAAAAAGGCATTCGTCTCCAGATCAGATTAGCATGAAGCTCTTTGAACAAAACCAATAGACGAATAAAACGAATAAGATAACCTAGCTGGACTTCAATCTCCAAATAAAATTCAGAATAATAAGCATAACTCACTGAATCACTATAATACAAAGTCAACATCATTCCCCTAACAACTTGAAGTACTATAGCTATTCCTAACATAAAACCCAAGTTTCAAAGAACAAAATACACTTAAAAAAGAGAGAATGGAAAGGAAAGGAAGAAGGAGAGCAGTAAATAATATGTGCTGTTATAGACGCTTGGTCCAAACCTTTTGTTCGACATCATACTCTTAGTAAATCTATTCATCATACACTTATGGTTAACTTTGAGTTAAACTATAGTTTGGTTATATAATCTCCACGATTCGTTCGAGACTTCTAATTGTGATATTATCTAAGATTGTGTCGAGATTCATAGAAATAAATAACAACTTTTTATCGAGCTAAATATTTCAATACTATTTGTCAGTTATGGCTAGATTACCCGCTGTACCTGTAAAATAATGTACCTTTAGTGCAAAATGAAAATTTTTCCATCAGCCCAGAAAAATGTCATCATCATTCCTATTTATAAGAAAGATGATCGTTCAACGATCGAAAACTATCGACCAATATCGTTGACGAGTAATTGCAGTAGTATTGTCATTCGTATTGGCACATAGATATCTCAGTACGGGGTCTTTGTGGAGTACATTCCGAGAATCCCAAGCATTCATAGATGTATGCGTGTGGATTTGTGTAAGATAGATATACGTAATATACGGGTACAGTCTGTATCCGTATTATGGACAGCACTCTACGATTTTCAGGCTTCCAAATATCAGCCGTGCTCCCTGTGAAGGAAAGGTGTTGGAGAGCGAATTCGAAATACACCTGGGTGTATGAATGTCTAGTATCTATGGTAAAAATGTAACGTTGAACGGATAAAGTTTCGATGAGATCGGAACGGTACGCAATGTAGTAGATTTGTGAAAAATCACATTTCGAGAAAAACGCAAAACAAGTCTGTTGAAAGAAAATCTCTTCACATATATGTATTTATGGACTATCTTGATAGATGGCATAAGTAATCGATACGTGCGTGGTCATATGCAAAAGCTAAATGGTCATTTTCTCAGATGTTAGAAAGGTATTTTTTATACGAAATCAACCCCATACCCAAGCACGGAAAGGCATCGCCCATTGCCCAATGTAATTCAATCGTCAATTCGTATCTATATTTGTTGCATCAAGTTTTATTGGATTATATAGCGAGTAATCCAGCTAGTAATTTGATGTTTCAGGAGCATCTAGATAAAAGAGTAAAAAATATCGACCGATAGGTCAGCCGAAGCACTCAGATATTTTAACTACAAAGGTTGAACTGACAAAATAACAAGGTTGCACAGCTACGGATAACAGCAAGAGACGTTTCACATAGATTGGAGTCTCCTCATAATACGACGATGTTTCGTCATCAAACACCAACTCAATATAAATTATATACATACATCTATATGTGTATTCAAGATAGAAACTACATTCCTATTAAAATATGTCTACGTACTACAATGCTCTGGATTCTGAAAAAGCCCAGAATAGTATTTGATAACTTACTCTCACGCCCCGCGTCCTCTATCACCTCATCCGAATCACGAACGTTCATACACAGACATATATATGAATACAGATGCAGATTCTACGTCGAGCAAAATGCGAAGCATGCAGAAGAGCCTTCCACGAAACTAGAAATATAAATATCTAACTAGGGAAAACATTTTCAAACTACAATATTTACAATATTTACAACTACAATATTTGAACATCAAAATATTTTGATTTTACATTTTGCATTGTAAAAGGCAAAAAATGCAATTTCGACTACTAAAATGGGAAATAAAATTTTGTCCGATGTATGATCAATTTTTTTCGCATTTTGAAATGTAAAATCACTTTTTTTCCATTTTAAGATGCAAAACGCCAGAAGAAACCAAAGTTACAGATTGCAATTTCCAGAAAGGAAAATGCTAGAAGTACATCTTAGTCATTATGTCACTTTTTACAGTTTTAACCCTTTGAGTCCCGGCGGTACCTATAGGTACCAGGGGCTTTTTTTTCGAAACTAAATAAGATCTCAAGGAACGACCTATGTCAATTCGAAATTTCTATATTTTTTCAAACTTTTCCAAAATTAAACCTTGTATCTTCAGTATCCATATATATCAACTTTTTTTACATTTCTTATAATTTTTGAATATGAATGAACAAAATTATGTACAATTCAAAAAAATAAAAAACCGGGACTCAAAGGGTTAAATAGAGCAGAGTTTCCCAAATCAAAGGCTAAAAGTACTTAAAATCGAACTTAAATTGAGTCAGTTGTGCTCGAGAATGTGAGTGACAGTTCGACTGCGCACATCAGGTCCTGATGTGAATGGCCAAACCTAAAATGATCTAAACTTCACTCTATCTGTCTGTGGCAAACCAGATCTAACACTTATTCCCTTAATGAGGTATTAATTAAAGAAAATCAATTGTATCGTTTACGCTAGGGATCATCTGCTTTACGTGAACGGAAAGAGAAAAGTGTTCCTAAAGTCGCTAATATACGACTAAATGGGATCCGACTTACGTGTCTTCAATGCAACTAGAGCAAAGATGCTATAAAGTGACTAGCAGGTAAAGTCACATCATGTGTCTTCAAAGGAGACACTAAAATGCGGTTTTTGAGGATCCGGCTTACGTGTCTTCTTAGAAGTCGCATTTTTTTTTTGAGTGTGCAGAAGAAATTTTGTACTTATGCTTACAGGCCAACCTTCGCGACATTTCACACGTGGGCACGCGTGAAACGTAAGAATTTTTTGAAAATCTTAGGAACTTTTTGTTCTGTTCTTACATTGAATATCTATATACGTTGCTTTAAGGCATCAGGCATTGTTTTCTCTCTTTACAGAAAGAACACACTTCAAAGACAGCCTCATTCTTCTTATCGTTATCATTCTGCTAGAACTAAAAACGTTTACTTAATAAAAATAAAGGATAAACAAAAATCAAGCGCTAGTCGTCTGCCGAATAACATGAAAGACACTCAGAATATGTCTCCGTTATTTATGCTGGACGAACAGCAGCCATTAACATACCAAAATGAATGATTACAAAAATTTATAAATGATAACAAAACTACGAGATCAATAAATTTATATTACACACCAATGATTGATGAGGATATCAGGGTTATAGCTAATGAGTTGGTAACTAATAAAAGATGAAACCCGCATAAGAACGGTAATCGGCTCACTAACAATAACCCCTCTAATCGGTCCCAACCTCATCAGAAACACATCCGATTATCATATGCGATGATTTCGACCCCTCCGAACGCTTTCAGTCGAATATACCCGACAGAATCTACTTGAAACCAAGCAACAGTTTAGCACCAACAGTATGACTATAAAATCAACATTTCTCAGTAACTGTACTATATTAAGCCTAGCGTAATGCAGCATTCGATGCGCCATGAAAAGCTCTACAATATGTGTTAATAGCACACTTAACGAAGCCTGCCAGCAGGTTTTATGAATTTAATACTAGATTTTTCGATAGGTCAATGCTAAGCGAACTCCTTTTCACTTTCTTTTCTAAAACTAAAGTTGATCTCTAATCATTCATACATCATTTGATGCGCCATGAAAAGCTCTACAATTTCTGTTAATAAGAAACTTAATGAAGCTTGACAGCAGGTTTTATGAATCAAATACTAGACTTTTTCATAGGTAGCCGCTATGCTACTCGAACTGTCGGTCACTTTTCTCTATGAAGCTAAAGATGATCTGTAATAATTCATACATCATTCGATGCGCCTTGAAAAGCTCTGCAAGATATGTTAAAAGGAAACTTAACGAAGCCTGGCAGCCGTGTTTGGGTATTAAATACTGCGCCGCTTTAACCTAGCCGAAAAATGAACAATTTAACATTGTCGAAACAGACATGAAAAAAGAAATAGATAAGCGGATAACAAAATACACTACATTCATATATAAAGTCAAATGTAACAATTAACAAAATCTTTGTGTATGAAAATAACTAGTGAAATTAATAACAAGAAAGATTTGAGATGTATGAGAAAAAACCGATGCATAATCAACCAAAATTATATAGTCAAATGTGATTTTCATATCTTTTTTACATATTTTCTGTAGAAAGTCGATTCAATTTCTGCTCAAGTTATCTAATAAATTCTTAGCAAATAAAGTAGGATTTATTTCTGACAATTCAATATTACTTGTTTGTAAAGCTTTTGCAGTATTTTTAGTTAAAATTTTTTTGTCTCTATCATTTGGTATTC
Source organism: Didymodactylos carnosus (assembly GCA_905250885.1). NCBI lineage: Eukaryota > Metazoa > Rotifera > Eurotatoria > Philodinida > Philodinidae > Didymodactylos > Didymodactylos carnosus. The sequence continues at coordinate 5,614 of CAJNOQ010000633.1, read as the reverse complement.
CATTTTGAAATAATAATAATCCATTTAATATTTGATTCTTTTTATCATGTTCAACTTTGTTTAAAACATCTGTCCACCAAACATTGAAATCAATATATTCTGATTTCTTCTGTCTCATTGTACATATTTCGTTCCATATTGTCTTAAACTGAATCATGCTGTTCATATTACACAAATGATATATTTCTCCAATACTTTCTCGTTGTTGTCCTAACCATACGATCACTTTACTTACATAGTCGACAGGTACTAAATTCATTAATGAGTCAACATCTGGAGCTATTCCATATTCTATTAATCCAGTAAATAATCGATATATCCAATCTTGCTCATTACATTTTCCACTTGTGGAACACCACGAAATCATACCTTGACAAACGAAGAAACAAAAATTTGTGTATATCATTATCTAATCTATTCATGCAACATATAATTACCTGGTCTGTATATGGTCACCGGTAATCCGCGTTGTTTAGCTTGTGTTATCAGTTTTTCAGCAATCCATTTACTTTGTGAATAACCATTTGTTCGATACAAATACAATTCATCTAATTGATCATTTTCGTTAACAATTTTATTCGTTGGTAATATACTTAAAGTGGAAATATAATTGATTCTAATTCTGCGGCTACACGCTAATCTTATAATTTCTATGGTACCCTTAACATTTACTGTTCGATGTGCATAGTAATCTTTAATATGATTAACCATGGCACCGCAATGATAAATGAGACTTATTGTAGACGATAATTGTGACCAATCGTCATTTGTTAAACCAAATTTTGGTTTTGATAAATCACCAATAATCGGTCTAATTCTTTCTATATCTATTATTGAACTACAAAAATCGTAATATTTTAATACTTGACTAATTATATCCGGTTTCGTTGATCGTATCAAACACCATATTCTACAATTTGTTGTTTGTTTTAATAATTCATACAGAATATAAGCACCAAGAAAACCCGTACAACCAGTTAACAGAATATCTCCATCATTTTCACTCAAACTATTATTTACAGTAAGAGATGGATCTAACATTCCATCGTCTGTTAACAATAATTGTACGTTATTATTGGTAGATGAAGTAAGTAATTTTTCAACATTAATTTCTATTCCATAATTCGATTTTGCTAGTGCAGCTAATCTAACAGCACTCAATGAATCACCACCATTAGCAATGAAATTATCATGAATCACTTTTTTATTATCACCACTATCTCGTACTTGACTAATTAATACAATATCATCCATAATATTTCGATAATATTTTTCAACAACTGATCGTGCTAATTTATTTGACGATGTTAATCTACCATTTTTAATTGTAAACGGTTCATATTCTAAATAAATTGCCCATGGTATCTCAAATGATCGAAGTTTTTTTCGTTCACCAATTTTTTTCAATTCAACAAGTATCATTTTATTTACAATTGGATTTTTACATAAATCTTTGATATCTGTCCATGATTCTAGTTTTGTATTTTTTGCCCAATCGATTAGTAATTTTTCATTTGGTATAATTACTGCCATCACCGCATTTTGTTGTTGACTATATTTAATAATATCTGCACATGTAATAAAGATTTGTTCAATGTACACACATGATAAATACACATTTTCTAATCGTTCAGCGGCAACATACTCGCCTTGTGAGATTTTAAAAAAATTCTTTTTACGATCGATTATTTTTATTTGTCTAGAATCGATCAATTCAACAATATCACCTGTACAAAACCAACCATCTTTCAAAGATTTTTCAGTATCAATCGAGTTGTTATAGTAACCTGGAATAAGGGTTCGAGTTTTAACCCACAATTCACCACGTGGATATGGTTTATCAGTCTGATAATAATCTAAATGAAGAAAAAAAGAGTAAAATTTGTTATAAGTCGATTTATTAAACTGTTCATTGTTTTTATCTAATATTTTCTAAATAGAATGTTGATAATTCTTTATTTGTTTTACCTAATTCGGGTATATCTTCTAGTTTGATTTGTACACCAACGCATAATATTCCATTGTCCCCTGTTATATCACCCGCTTCTGTGCATCCATATCCTTCGTACACTCGACCATAACCAAAACAATCAATTAAAAATTCTTTAACCGTCTCACTTGTTGAAGCTCCACCAGTTGATACACTCGTTAATCTTTCACCGAATATCGATCTAAATTGTGTTAGTACTTTTTGATATACCATATCTTTACTTTTAGGATCACAACTATTAGCATTTTTTTCCAATTGTGTTAAATATTCACATTGGAATTCAGCATATAGTACGTTCCAAAATCTTGGTGTACAACCTAAACTTGTTGGTTGTAATAATCGAATATCTTCGAATATTTTACTTGGCTCTGTGCATATACCCACTCGACCACCACTACAAAATGTGTAATAGAGAGCTTGTCTCTCTGACGTACTACACAATGGTTTAAAGATAGCTTTGACGAATGGATCGTGCATTGACAAACCATCTTCAATAAATGTTTTCCACAACTTTTCTGTGATCATTGCACCTTTAGGTATACCGGTACTGCCGCTTGTGTGAATAATAGTCAGAAGATCATTATCTTCAGCATTTATTACAATATCAATCCATTCTGAGTGATCGGTTAGTATCAGGTCATCAATATTTTTAAATAAAACAATCTCTTTCAATGATGGACATTGTGTCATAAGTAGAGTAAACTTGCTCTGCAATTCTTCTGTTGTACAAATAATACATTTGATCTGACAATTTGTTATCACTTTCACAAGATCTTCATTGATCATTCTTGTATGCAATGGTACTGTAATTAGCGATTGAAATACACACGCTATATCAGCTACAACCCATTCTAATGATGTATCACCACAAATACCAACAAAATCTCTTGCTCTCAAACCATTGTTATTAATTAATTGAGTACCATATGTTCGTACACGTTGATAAACATCATTGTATGTGTACCATGACGTAAATGGCGTTAGAGCAAAACACGGTCGATTCCAGTAGCAATGAAATGATCGATATAATATGTCACTAACACATGTACCCGCTTGCACTTTCTTTTGATATTCGCTGGTGACACAATGTTGAACAAACAAGGTATGATCATGATCAGTTTCCTTTGAGCATTCCAGACATATATCGAAATCTTCACAATCGATACAATGATATCGTTTAATGCCAAAACTAATTTTTTTCTCACAAATATCACATAAACATCCGGCTTCTGTACTTTGTATGGATTCTCCATCAAGACAAAAAAGTGTTTGTGTGTCTTCAAGTTTAGTTGAAAGAGTAGTTTCACGTTCAAGAAGCGTTTGATCCGATTTATTGTTTTTAAGTTGATCTTGTACTGTCAATAATTGAGACTCAGGCACTGGTATGCTTTTAGCTACATCAAAATTGATAAACATTTTAAACTAAAAAAAAATATGATCAGTTCGATGAGATTTCTTTAGATGATCGGGAAAATGCAGATTTGCAAATTGAGTTTATAGTTAAGAACGTTGATTTTGCTAAATCTTTGTAAATTACATCTGTACCTGCTCTCCATTTTAAAATAGAATCAAGTTTTTTATTTTGCGAACATTTGCTCTTGAAAATATTTGTAGTAAAATTCAAACTTAGTCAAATTAGATGAATTGACCCATATGTAACTATTTCCACCAATCAAAACATTTTTACCCTGGTTAAAATCTTCCCAAACCATCTTGGAACATTCATAGGTGTACCCTGCTTTACCTGTACTATATCGTGGAGTTCAATAAGGATTTAAATGTCTACCGAAAATATTTCAATTCATGATAAAGTTTTCTCGAAATCTGTTTAGTTAAGTGAATATTTTTTTATTAATCTTGAGTACAGAGTCAGATTGAAAGGTAGAATCCTTAAGCGACCGAACTTATGGCAATTCTGTAGAGATCTTATAGAAATCGTATAAGAATCTTATATAAGGCAGTCGATGAACATGCGTAGAATATTGATAAGATTCCTGTACACGGGAATATAAGAATCTATAAGAATTCGGCAAGACAGATTATATAATCAGGAGAATTCATCAGATTTTGACATATAAACTTTTATTTACATCAATTAAAGTGTCTGACTGTATGCAGACTGAATTAGCATCCTTGCATCGTATGTGATCCTACGAAACACAGGAAATCGTTTTAGGATCCTATAAAATTTTCTATTGCAGGATAGTGTGGTACTTCTTATAGGATTCTATCATCTGAATTCTACATCCGATTACAGTGTGAATCCTATAAAATGCTGTGAATTCCTATATAGGATTACCTAATATGATGATGAATCATTACGGGAAGCTGTTTTGTGATTGCTTCTAGTGCTTTATTAAGGCAGGTATGAAAAGTTTGATGCATATTAGTAGTACTCGGGCTGCACTGTCCTCTGCGACTTAGAGAGTCCGCATTGAATGCCATCTTTACAGATAAAAAAGGATCTCAAATGGTGCATTTTTCTAAAGATCGATTGGAAAACGCGGAATTTATGAAAGCGAGAGAGATGTCGCACCCTATATTCCCTTCTTACCTAATTTTGTTTTTCGAATTTCATTCCCTTGCTATAGTCATGATTGATTTGGAGAAGTAAGTCTGGTCTACAGGCAGTAGTCAATGAGGACTCGTCTTTAGACTGCGCACTTGGAAGTAAGGTCTTATTACAGAAAAACAAAATAAATATTAGGTTGTTAACTAAGTTCTGAGCGCTAATATTTTTCGAATAACTTTTCACAGAAATGAGATAGAGACCTGCGGTTTTCACTATTGAATATCCAAGGCCTTAAGACATGTTTTTATAAACAGAAACTTGTTTAAAAACTTCCAGTAAGTTCGATTTTCCAGAGAGTCTTTGGAAAACCAGCTCCGTTCTTAGAAAACAAACTCTCAGGACAGGATTTTAACTTTTGCTAGTAACAGGCGAAAAACCGGTTTTTAACAAAAATGCCTCCGACGAAGTTATTTTCATTCCTGCATAAAAACAAATGTTGCCACTATGCTCAGCGTAGTCGATTATCTATATTCCATGGCATTTCGAGATTCCCAGAGATGTCCACTTGGAGATAGACACGTGCTCGTGGAAAGCGAGCTCTGTCAGAACGACGATAGCTGGAGAGCTGGGGATCTACACATACAAAAAAATTACTAACATTGGATGTTAGTTTTCTAAGAACGGAGCTGGTTTTCCAAAGACTCTCTGAAAAATCGAACTTACTGGAAGTTTTTAAACAAGTTTCTGTTTATAAAAACATGTCTTAAGGCCTTGGATATTCAATAGTGAAAACCGCAGATCTCTATCTCATTTCTGTGAAAAGTTATTCGAAAAATATTAGCGCTCAGAACTTAGTTAACAATCTAATAGGAAGAAAATTATTATATGCACGTATGAAACAGTAGGTTATAGTAAGAATATGGGGTACTGATTACTAAAAAATGTGATGAAATTGTATTATATCCTATAGTATCAATTTTCAGATTGGATATAACTGACCGACCATAAATCTTCATCTAGCATTGCTTAAAAGAATCGGAACCTTATATACACGTTCGAGCAGTTGACGTACAAATATCTTATATAATCCTTATACGAATCATTACGATTCT
>CAJNOQ010000632.1:0-44739 GCA_905250885.1 Didymodactylos carnosus | reverse complement strand
GTAGAGTACAAAAGTTACAGTAACAATACATGAAAGCAAAGGAAAGAATTTTCAATTGCGAAACGTTGACATAGTGGCGATGAATGTAACTTTGACGGCCCACCAATTATGTGATTTAAGCGTTAAAAGCTGTAATAAAACCTCAGCACCGAAAGATGACTTTTCAGAAACACTCAGGCTTCCCTTAAGAAAAATTCTATAACTTCGGAAATAAAGGCTGAAACTTTCCATGATTGCAATAGATATGTGAGACTATTAAACAAAATACTTTCAGCCGTACATATCGTGTTTTGACTGAACAATGATTTTTTTAATATTTCACCTAATACCATGCAGACGAAAAATAGAAAAATTCATAACTTTTGAAAAAAGTGGGGGGCCGTCTCAAGAGGTTCCTGCGTAAGATGAGTTGATAAGTAATTCCTTTATTTTCCATAAATTAATCACCAAGAAAAGTCAAGACATAGAATTAAATCATTGAATAATGCATATCACAGTTAAAAATGACATGATGTATATACGAACGATTACACCATATGCTTTTATAATTGGTACTTGACGACATTTAATATTTGGATAGGAATGATGTTAGGACGACGACGACTGAAACACGATGAAGTCAACGGAACATCGAGTGACATACAACTAACAGTATAATTCATACGAACAATCAAGAATTTTATTGAACACAATCATTTTTGTTGAATATCATTAAAAATAATCGTCTGATATTTGATCTAAATTTTGAAATGGAATTTTTAGACTAGTCAAGAGGACATACTAGCGTTGTTAACAATGTTTAAACAAAATATCATTACTAGAATCATTTTCATATAATTTTGAATACTTGAGTAATGGTGTATTAGGATGTTCTCGGGAGAAAATGTTTGTTGAATCAGTAATAAATAAATAAGCAGTGATGATAATAGAGCAGGATAAAGACGATACTAAACAATCCACTGCTGAATAAAGGAAGAGAATAATGCTAATCCAAGAAATTCTAATAATCTATCCGTAACTTAAAAGAGCACACTTTAAAGTAAGAAATACAAAATTTTAGTAAAAAGTAGATATTAAGCTAAGCACATCATCGGGTAACAGAATGCATCCACTATTAAAATTTACAATGATCTGGACTTTGTCAAAAGTTTTTAAAAAAGGCTTCCGGAAGCCGTAGGAGTGTTAATTTAGTGTAAATTTAGAAAATAAATATAAATGAATCATTTATATTTATCCATTATTATAAATGAATAATAAACGTAAACTAACACCCCTAGGAAGCCGTAAAAACTGACTTTTCTGAAACCAGAATCGAAATCAAAAATATTCTCAAGTATGCTGGTTTATTGAGCAAAATCCTAATCTCCTAATTCTTAATGATAGTTTAATCAAAAGTTATAAGTGTTTTGTTAAATTCTCAAAATACACACCATGTACTACGGACACTTTACTTGTCATTTTTATAGCAGTTCGTTTTTGCAGTAATAAATGCTCTGACGGTTTGAGCAAAGATTTCGATTTGATCCCAAATTGAATTCAGGACATTCCTCTCCAGAATGAGAGAATCGATGTTCGTATGACATCTGTTAAACGCTGAATATAGAGACCCGAAAATTCTATCATTATTACTCTTCAACACGTCCAACGTTCTCTGAAAGTTTCGCTCAGCCCAGATTTGTGGTTATTAAGACAAAGTTCAGACAGGAAGAGTTTAATCAAAGATTTTGAAGAATTTAAAACGAATTTTTTTAAAAGATTTTTATTCGACTTTTATAAAAGTTTTGTACGTTCTATACTCGTCGAAGATGCTAACTGATTAAGTCAATATACATGATAATGTATTTTCCAAATCAGAAATTTGACATAAACTGTGATCAACAATATTTCAGATTAATTTTTTATACTGAGTAAAAACTTTAAGAAATCATGTTTCAATAGCCTAAACGATTATTAAACTAGTTGAGGTTTCTTTAATAAAGGTAATATCACTCAAAAGAGGATAGATACAATAAGTGTACAAAAATCAGTCGTCATAATCCAGACCAATCTCTTGTATATTATTCAAACTAGCGTTACTTTCTATTTTTAGTCTCAGCTGTTATTATTGACTGGAGCATTACAAAATGATCGTGTTAGCCTTTTGTCACTTGGACATAAACATTTCTATGGTTTAGATAATGTCCCATTTGACTATGATCAAGCCTATGGTATGTTTGTAGTTATAGCAATTTTAGCTATCTATTTCAAATTCTTTTTTCGATATTCTATAGTTTACTACCGACAAATGGCTGAAATATCAAAAGATGAACATTACCAACCAAGAGAAAAAGAGGTACGCGATAGAGTTTTACCATTAGAGAAATATCCATCTTCTGAATAATATCATCAGGTTTCAATGGAATATATTCGTTTAACAAATGAGAAAATAATTGATGAATTAACATTTGATCAAAGTGATACATTTTTTTGGCTTAAAGATCAAGCTCGAAGAGGAGTTACATCCGCTCAGGTATTTTACAGTATCATTGTTATACTTAGATGCAGAGATTAGAATTTCTTTTAGCGACAACTCGGCGCATTGATGTATTGGGGTCGAAACGGGTTATCTCGAAATGTCCAAGCAGCTGTTGAATATTTTCGCCAAGGTGCTAATGATAATCAAGATCCAACAGCACACTTTGGTTACGGTTTAGCATTACTAAAAGTATAACCAAAACGGTTCTTTTTCAAGAACGAATTTTTATGATGTAGTTCTTTAGGGACACGGTGCTGAAAAAAATATGACAAAAGGCGTTGAACATTTTAATAAAGCTGTTGAAAAAGGCTTTTATGGCGCATATGTAGCTCTAGGTTCGTATACAAAGATCATAGAAGTCACTGTTTACTGAGAAAGAAGTTTATATTGAATTTAGGATGGCACGCATACGAAATTGAGAAAAATTATACAAAAGCAGCTTATTATTGGATGGAATGTTATAATAGATTAAAAGATGCCCATTGCGCACACAATTTGGTTCGCATTCTCGCATTTATTCACAAAAGTTCATACAGATTTTTTTTCGTTTTAAGGGTGTTATGTGGTCAGCAGGTCATTATCCCGGTTTTAAGAAAGATATCGTTCTTGGTTGGTCTTATTACTCTTATGCCGCTTTAAGTGGACAAATAGATTCCAAAATTGTTGTGGCGCAATATAATGCCAGAGGGTATCCAATGGTATCGCGAAATTCATTACTGTCAGCAACGTATGTCAATTACACGTGAACTACAATTTGTTGATTATTGAAATAGATTCTTTTTAGTTGGTCGCGTAACGTTGCTGAAGATAGCACGGTAGTTGGTACTCTTGTCAGAAACGGATTAAAAGCGTATCATCAGCAACAATGGTGCGTAACATGGTCATAACAAAATTAAGTTATTCTAACAACTATTTTATTTTTAGGGCTCTATCTTATCTATTCTATTTGATTGCTGCTTTATCTGGATCAGAACTGGCTTATTTTAATGCCGGCTATTTATGTGAAGAAAAATTAGTTAGTTCATTGTCTCTGTGTACTCGCTAAATTTCGATTCACTGACGTTTGAGCGATCGATCCTTTATACCCATACACATATGTTCTGTCGCAGTTTTGACCTTAGTTGACTCATTCGCTTCCTTCAACTGTAGTTGAAGTTGTTCGAAATGGCTTTGTATATTAGACATTTTCTTGTAACTGGGTGTGTCTTGAAAATTTGAAATGTTTTGAAATCTCCCATGATATAAGAGTGGCATCGCCAGGGTTCATACTATATCAGTTTTGTATTATACCGGTACTAATCGGTATTAACGATTTGTACCACATCGGTAGACCACCAAAACCGATAAATTTTGGCGCAAACCATGGATTTCTAGCTATTGCGAGAGCAGATAAATCTTAATTTTAATTATTTAATATTTAAAAAAGAGGTTTCCTTACGAATGGATTGTGAGAAGAGGATCTCTAGAAATCCATTGTTTCCACAGGTATTTTAGAAGACCAGAGCCACTTGAACACTTTTTTTGACTACACAGAAAGATAGAAAAAACATTGTTAAGTAAAATGAAGCATCTTCTAAGTCTGTACAATGTATTGTTTAGTAATTACGAGATTTTGGAGTCATTTGACAAAACAGATCGTCAATTAAATCTCAAAATGGCTGTTGAACATCACATAAGTGAAAAACCTCGTAGCTACTAAAACAACACATCGTACAGACTTAGAAGATGTTTCATTTTGCATAAGTATTTTCTATCGTTCTGTGTAGTCAAAAATCAGGTGTCTCTAGACCCCTAAAATACCAAGGGGTTTCCTCATCTAAAAAATCCACTCGTGAGGAAACTCTTTTTTTAGAGATTTTTAGGCTTTCGAATTCTCTTTCCACTGACTTGGGCTATCCTCACTCTCCCTCTCCCAATGGGAAGAGCAAAATCTATTCGATTTTGTAAATCTCAAAAAAATTCACATTGAAAAATGTCAAATGTCGGTTGACGCTAAATTTCACCAGTTCTACCTCTTAGTCATTCTGATTTCTAGGCTAGCTCAGTCTTGAATATTAAAATCAATTGTATTGAACAATTATTAAATTTTTCTGTGCTCATTCGTAATTCAATAAGTGAACCTTATGCACTAATTAAATTAGGTGATTATTATTCTGATAAAAATATTACGGCAGCTATTCAACTCTATCAGAATGCATATAGACAAGGGGAACCGTTAGTAAGTTATTATCTGGAAAAAAAATCAATATTTTCTATATGTTCACCATTGTTGTGTCATTAAAAATAGGGTTTATATAATCTTGCACAAATGGAAGAACATGGCGTTCATGTATCAACAAAAATTTGGAGAAATATTGGCATTTATATACACTCGACTGAAAAATACTCAAGACTTATTCAAATTTATCAACAGTAAGTCTGTTACAAATTAATATAAATGTTTTTAGTTAATTGTGTTTCTTGTTGCTAGTTGTCGAAACTTAAATATCCAAAAGTCATCAGAATCGTATTTACCGTGCACTATAGCTTGGATTAAAGCGACTATTTATCATTATTACTATGAACATTATATCTTTGTAAGTATCACAGTTTTACTTTTTTAACCTGAATGATTTGTATTTATTTTAAGTCTTATTCGTATTTAATACTGCTAACAATGGTAATGGTGACATTAATAACATTTGAAATGTATCGACGAATGTCAGTTAGAACATAACATTTTATTACCTTTTGTATTTATTGTATAACGAACTATTTTTATAGGTAATAAAAATAATCTTCCCTTTAACATTGGACAGCTACTCTCATTCTTTTTCTGTTGTAATAACAAAACAGTAGAAAATGTAGCCTCTATTATTATCAATATATTAAAAAAAATACTCGAAGTTAACTACAAATAACAAAAATTCAATAAATAAACAAAAAAGAAAAGTATGAATGGTTTAAACGAAGCAGAGTATAAGATCACACAAACGATTATATAAAAACAATAAAAGAACAAGGGCACACTTACACTTTTTCATTCTAGAAAGAAAATAGAATGAAAAAGTTAAAAAAATTAATTATCGTTTACTGTTGATAAGTTTAGTTATAACAACAACAAATCAAGACAAGAAACCAGGATGAGTGTGATGGTTTAGCTTTTATTGAAAAAGATCTGTCCTCGTCTTAGGAATAGTCAGCAGAAGCTCTATCAGATTTGTAATTGATGTTAATAGAAGGCGAAAAAAATACTAAGTATATCCATCTAAAATCTATAACCATTTTATCGATCTTAGGTGCTTGTAGCAAGATCCTATACAAAATTGTGTCTTAAAGAATGTTACTAACTCTACAAATCAGAGGAATGTGATAGAAAACTTGGCAATCGATGTCATATTTCAAAGGATTCTACTTCTTATACTGTTGTAGGTAGGTAACATGCTCATGGTTCGATTGCTCAGAATTAGGAGCATAGATGTAATCAATCGAGATTTTCTCGATCGGACTGGATCGACCGGTTGATCGGTCATATATTTTTTTTCAAATAAATTTCTTTGTCCTTGACAGTTAGTTAAAACTATCTGTATAACCGTTTAGTGCAAGACAGACTAATCATAACGCAACCAGATCTTGAGATTCACATACAGCTCGCATCGATGCGATGCCTAGTGGTCTTTGAATCTGACTAGCAAACAAACATAAAAAGTCTCCTTTTGCTTTCCCAAAAGTTTTTAGTCCAGTTATGGACGTGTACGTGTGAAAGTGCAAAAAACAAATATTCCCGGAGTTGATAATTTTTTTTACTCCTGAAGCAAACATTGAAAAACGAATGGAATATTCACATAGTATAAATTACTGACTACAAAACGACGGTGCTCTGGAAAACTTTTGATAAACATGAGAACACAAAACTATGTTTTTTAATCTCAAATACGAAAACGTTTCTTTATGTAACTGAGCAAAAGTGTTCATTTTTCAGGCAAAAATAACTTTTTTCCTCAGTCGACTAATCGAGAACCTTTTGTTTCGATCGGTAGGTCAGAAATCGCTAGGCGAACCAGACCCGTATTGACCTAGTAAGACCAGGCCGGCTGATCTGGCCTCGGTTACATCTATCATTGGAGAGAAAAGCGTATTGTCGGAGAAACTGCTGGTTGCTTAACAAAATACATCACGTAATTCAATAAATCTGCTTTTTCCATTCTGCTCCCCTCCTTCTCAATCGATATATATACTTTAAAAAAAAGGTTATGATGATAGTTTCAAACAATCAACTTTTCGATCACTGTTCACCGTCTATGATGTTCTCATCAACCTGTAAACAAATCTGAAACGGAACAAGTATGACATGAACGGATGTTATAACATCCGATACGAAATACCCGAAATAAATTTTTTCGTGCTGTACCCATCTGAAACAAGCAGATCTTTGCTGACCAGGTTTGAGAGTTACAAGCTCGTGAGAAAATCGAACAAAATTGTTTTTCGTCATCACCTGATAAATGCTTTCTGTGGGAAAACCTTTACAAATCGTTGCCAGAAATCTATTAAGGCTATTTCAAACATGCAGTTGGTCTGACAAATTATATGTGTTAGTTGCCATTTCTCATCGTTTTTCTTTCTTTTCAGTAACTTTTCAAGCCACTCAGTTAGGGAATCAAGAAAAACTTCGTTGTGTTGATATGCTTTTAACAAGCTAAACCCCATTTTCATGTGAGACATGGCAATTATTTATGCGTCTCCTTTCCAAGTCGTAACCAAGTCGGGAATTTTGCAAGATAATCGAGATATTTTTGCAAGCAAGAGCAAGTCGTGAGAATAAGATAAAGAGCGAATCGGTGAGGTGTTCGCATTTATTCTTAAACTTCAAAGTGTGCACCCTGTAGTTTCATTATATGCAGATAAAAAAGATTTGGCTTGACTATTTTTCAGGTAAATTTGGAAAAATATTTTTTTTCACAAATTATCCATAAGCATTATCTAGTATTTAATTTCAAATATCTTTGCTCAGGTCCGACTAATTACTGAGATATGAGGTATTTTTTGTATGAGAAAAGGTGTCAAAAACACACAGTAATTATTGAAGTGTACATAATAGTTTCCGCTGAAATAAAAAAGTCGTTCAACTACAGAGGCATCTTTTGACATTTCCATTACGGTAAGCTTTATTTTCATTGGTTTAAATCGAAAAAAAGCGTAAGTCGAACATAATTAAAGACCGAAAACGGGCAAACGGGCAAAACTGTGCATGCCCTTTACCCTTCTTAGAAAATTCCACTGGCGAAACTTGTTGGAAATTTTACTATGAATGTACACCGATTTTTCATATCACAGTGATGAATACCTTCTGAAGTTCTATACATGGCATCCGAACATGTAAAACTCTCATACTCTTTCTCCTGACCTCTACAGTGAGTTATCTAATTTACTAAAACGTCCGTCCAATATATGTGTCAAAAATCTATTAATATCACTGTAATTAGTTGATCCTGAGCAAAGATACTTGAAATTAAATACTAGATAATGCTTATGAATAATTTATAAAACAAATTTTTTTCAACTTTCAATTCGTCTGCAGAAAAGTCAATTCAAATGTTTTTCGTCTCCATATGTTCATGAATAATTTCAGATTATAAAGTACACCCATGACTATTATTTTTCATGTATTATTTTATTTTATTTTACACTAATGAGTCAATTAAAGACTGTGTAGACTACGTATATTGTATTAGAAAAAAGAGGACAATAGCTAAAAACAGTTAGGATTTGTTCAAGACTTACAGACCACTATGGTTTCTAACTAATACAGCGAAATCATATATATATATGTATATATGTTAGTTGTTTGACTTTAAAATTACAGAAAGAAATCAATAAAAGAGAATTATTGAAAAGGTTTGAAATGGAATTAATATTTATATGTAAACATGCACTTCAAAATCTGTATTATGTTATCGATTTAAAATTTGATAGTTTATTTTGTCTGAAAAATAAGTTATGATAATGATAATATCTATTTTATATGTACTTCTTTTAATACTTCTCATACGTCTCATTTTCACGATGAGATTGTGACATAGAAGCCGGTGAATGATATAGATGTGAATAGTAGTACATTTACTATGTGTTAATGTCAAAATAATACTTAGTTATCAATAGACATGAGAAAAAATGTCCTGTACAACAACATCAATAACAGATCGTACATTTTTAATTTGCTCAAGTTTCATTTGTTTAGCTATTAACGCAAACAGTGCACAGTTTACTTGTACAACCACAAAGCATCATGCGATGGTTAAACAACCATTATCTGTCAATAGTTATTTCACGGGATCTTAGCACAAGATTAGCTACAACATCTAGACAAATATCTTATACTGAGTATTTGATAAAAAAATTCCTATTTTCATGTTTATTTTGAGTTCGATTTAGATGTGTTCGATTAGAGTGTAGTATAGATTTTTTAGTTAATTATTTTAACTTGAGCAATTCAAGTAGTAGTAAATATTATATGAAATACAAAATACGGTTAATTGATACTAACGTAAGAATAATAATAATAACTTTAGATAAGACTTAGATAAGAATCAAACATTACAGGAGAGAAAAAATGTTTTATTCGAAAAGGATATGAAGCACCTAGAAACCGTTCTTGTTTTCTACTCATATATTCTACCTAACTTGCCTAGTACTGACCAGATATTGTGTAGGTAATATTAAGCCTAAAAACTAATCATTGTTGCAAGGATTTATGTTGTTTTACTTAATATATTAGTCATTATTGCTCTTGCAATATTTTTAACTAACAAAAAATGTTGAACAATATTAACGAATTAAATTTTGACTACTAACATTTAACAAAAGCACTATAGATTCTACTGTATTACAAATCTTGTTTCTTTTTTTTCTTTAATTCATAATAGAAGAAAAAAAGTGTCCTACAACACAGCTAACATTGGAAGACTATGTTTAACGTTCTGTTCGCCATGGAACTTCTCCTAATTGTGGTACATGTAGTCTCGCAACAGTTATCTTTGCTGGTAAACGAAGACAATTTAATTGTTTTGATATTTCATCAACAGTAAGCTGCCATATTGACTTTTCATCAATCTAAATTCAAAAATGAAATGTGTTTTTGTTTCTATACAATAAAACAATATATTTACCCTTAAAATGATATCGTTTTGTCTAATTCCTGTAGTATTATCACCGTCATGAATAGTATCAATAGCAGTTGTTAATATTGGATAGGATTTTTGTTTTCGTTTTGAGAATCTCTGAAAACTTGTTCGGTGATTATTTGTATTTAATGATGGTTTTCGTCCACTAAAAATCGAGTATGGTAGAGAAGAATTTCCTATATCTACAATATTTATTGACATTGTGTATAATTGAACGTTTTTAAGTCTATGTTTTATGTCAAATGTTAAAATTGAATAAAAGTTTTGTTTAATTTGAGAATCGAAAGTATGAGAGAAAAATACTTGATCAATGTTCAATTGTTCAAATTCAATGATATCAGATGATCTAGGAGATATAGAATGTGCTTGGTTATCGGTCAACGTTGCTAAATCATCAGTTTGTGAAACATCGTCAACTACCTGGAAATAAAAAAAAATCTTACCTTGTTTCAATAAGAAATTATCGGTGGTGCTAGATAATTCATAGTGTAGAGTAGAAAATCAGTTTGTCACGATTTTCATATAATCAGTATTTCTAATTTCTTTGTCTGCTGATGGATAGAAATACTGTGAGAAGTTCAATCACTGATTTTTATCAAAAAGAGAAACAACATACCGACGAGAAGATGGATTCTGTTTCATTTTCGTCGATATTATCAAGTATTGATATAAATTCATCAAACGAAGAATTTTCTATTCGATTTAAAAACGATAACATATCTCCGTATTTGTTTGTCTGCTTGTGATCCTTTTTAGATTCATGTACAGATGAGTTTAATTGTCGTTCGGTCTCTTTAGATACTGTCACATTAGACAGTGGTAATCGTGTCACTGATTTTGGAAAACATCTGAGTACATTAGTCAAAGAGTTACGAGAATTTATCTGGTGTCCTTTGCTTTGAATTTCATTCGGAAATACTGTACCGTCTGGTAGAAGTGCTGTTGGAATAAATATATTTTGATAAAATATATGATTATTATCAATCGGAATAAATTCAGATTGTAGATTAATAACAGTCTGATAATTTCTCTCTTCGCTAGCAGAATGGTCTTGTTGTTCAGTAAGTTTACTATCATTTTTTAGACTCGTTGTAATTCCGTTATCAAAATGTTTTCGACGTTCGGATATTATCGATGTTACATTTGCCTGAGAGATCGATTCGTCTCTTTGTTCAATAAATCGAGTGGTATTTTTTTCATTATTAGGAATAATCTTTGATATTGTTGGTAAGATGCGTTGCTTAGGCTAAAAATATTAAAAATACATTCAACCTTTGCTTTCGAACTTTTAGAACAAGTGCTTTTCATGCAAGTTCTGTATAATAATATCACAACATAACATCGTTTTTCCTAATTAAATAAAAGCAGATAACTATTACCTTAACTAATTGTTTTGGTTCATCTTTTATTTGTTCTCTGTTTAGTTCAATGGATGTGTTTGTAACGTGAACATCTGCTAGATCGGCTACGGATGAATTTAACGAATTCGATTCATGTTGTAAACATTGATCAGTTAAAATGTCGAGCGTATCGTTTGAAGAATAAATATCGTTGTTTTCAAATATTTCATTATTTTGTAGTTCCGACGATCGAGAAAAATCGTGTTTGAACTGTTTGTTTGATGTAGATATTTGTTCATAATCTTGAGAGTTAAACTGATCAGTAGTTTGACTAGCGTTTCGTAACTGCCTCGGACGATCCACAATAACATATTCGGCATTATTTGGCAAACGAGTTAATTCTTGCCGAGAGAGTGACGTTGGAGTCGTTGTTCTATTCAGATGTGATTTAAATCTTTGCTGTTGTGTTGTCATTGAACTATTATTACTAATATTCAATCGCTCTCGTTCGAGTTGCTGTTGTCGTGTTAAATTAGCTAATTGTTTTTCAAAATCTAATGGGTCGACAGTATCAACTGATGTCAATTTTTTTGATTTTAAAAATAATTCATATTTATCAACTAGTCCATCATCGTCCAAATCACCTTGACGACGATTTTGAAGTAAGTTTTGTATAAAATCGTTCGCCGATCGAGTTGTTTTTGATCGACGTTGACGTATTTGATCAGCCGGCATCATACGCATTCGAGATGTTGTCCAATCCGATTTTGCCATTACTTCACATACACGACGTTGAATATTTTCATAATCACCCATTTTTATAGACTAAGTATAATCTGAAAAACGGGATTATTTTTTAATTAGAATATTTCTCACTTAAAAGGTTGAGATACAATTTGTAACATGAGAGTTCAGAACAAAAAATCGAAATAAAAGCTAAGCTTTACAGAGTGACGATATCAACCCACAGGAGCCAAATTACCTTGTATTCACCACAATTCAAACCACATTTCAAGAAAAAAGATTATGCATAATAATGAAAAGGAAAATCAAACAAATTCACGTACAATTTTTTTCTTCTTATTCTAAGGCAGAAACAGAAAAGAACCGTAATATATATCTATATACCGTTTTTTTTTCTCTTTCCCTCTAACAACCCAAACAATGACATGTACAAGAAAAAAAAAGAAAAATCGAACAATGAAGTGTTGCTTCAAGTTTCTTTTTTATATATGAACTGAGGGTTGAGTTGTGGCAATGCATAAATAAACATTATTTTTTTTCTCTTCTTCAAAAAGTTTTGATTTTTCAATTTAATCAACTCTTTTTTCGAGTTGTCCAGCTTGCACGTATAGAGAGAGAGTCATATTATGAATAGTAATAAAAAAAAAAAGAAAACACAGTAGAGAAAGTTAACATAATAACGCATAATTATTTGACAAGACAAATTCAAAGGAAGAAATTAAATCCATTTGATCCTGTTAAATGTTTCGGACTGTGATTTTAAAAAACTTTCATCTCCTTAACATATACACCAAAAATCTTAAAAATCTTGGATTGATTTGAATTTCTCTCATCGCCTTCTTGAATTGTGAATAGTAAAATTGATGGTACATTCTAGCAGTTACTGTACAGGAAAAAAAAGTTGTTCAAATGCTGATATAAAACGGAATGCAGAATATACCCGCTTGTTTCGGCGTCCGTAGGGAAAAAATTATTTTATTCGGGGAAACTTTTCAGAAATACTTTAGTAATAGAATTTTTTTACTGAAAAATAACCGCAGAAAAAAATATTTCCACACTAATTTTATAGAACTTTTCCCGTCGGGGAAAGCTTTTCATTCTTATGGGTAGATTCTCCACCTCTACCCTTCTCTTATGTTTCAGAGTACTTTTTGTATACATCGGCTACTATTCAGGACGAAGAATATCGTAAGGTCATATTATAAGATCTCACAAGATCTTATCATAAGAACTTGTACAAATTTGTAGGAAATTCACAAAACCATACACTATTACATAAGATCCAATACAAAATTCGTCTGGATATTCAAGTTGATATACCTGCTTTTTGCTATCATTTTTCCTATCTCCCTCTGCTATTTCTATATTTCCTAGCACAGATGGGATTAAGGACGTGTTTAGTCACGTTCATGAGTCATGCACTTTATTCTGTGCTCAGTTGACATGTGAAGTTGAAGAAAAGGATTCAAAATATCACAAAATCTTGTAAGGCATCGTTCATTATTATTATTCTGAGTGCGGGCATTACTGAACGCACCACACACCACCAGAAATACCTAAATTTGTATTTTAAGCCATCGACCAAAAGGGGACGTAATCCCTTGACTATGAAGTGCACATCTTTTTCATTTTAAGGGCATATCTAGATAGAATGTGAAAACTTCGTTGATTCCTTCATGTCACTGAATAGATTGCAAACAGATGGCACTGATTTTGGTTACTTTAGTAAAAAAATAGACTATCTCATTCAATCTGTGTTCGCGTATGTAAAATATTTTTGATGGATCAAATCTAAATCACTGTGGCACATGACACAAACTGAAATAAGACTTATCGAAAAACCGTTCGGAATATTTTTTAAAAATTAGAAAAACATTTCTGCAGATTTTAACCATGATGTTCGCCATTAGCACGTTTGATTAGATATATTTCAACAAAATAATATCCGTTGTCATTATTGTGTCGTTGTTAATAATACTTTTGTTATCCGGTACACCAGGTATTGTTAAGGTTTATCTTGGCTTTTTTCATTATAATAAAGATTAAATGCCATTGATTTAACAACAATCATATATACCTTGACCTCGCATCTAATTGTCATTGCTAACAGCCATTTAATAATTTTCTTCTGGTTTAATTCTTTTTGGTTCCATTTTCAATATCAAACCGCAGCAGAAACATCATCTATGTTTTACATATTAAGGAGACATGATCTTAGATCTGTTGAGACACAGAGCAAAGTAAACAATTGTTTCCGTGCGCTTTCCTGCACAAGTGCCGTGAACAAGATCATGATCTCCCACGTACCTCTCTTAAATGTAACCTTCATAGTTGTGTGCTTTACTTATAAGTAGCTGCCTTCCAAGTAATCGGTCTTCTTCAGCATCTACCAAAATTTAAAATACTGCAAAAATGCGACAACGTATCACATTAGTAATGGACTTAAACGCTAGAGCTGGAACAGAATCGACAAACTGATCGACCTTCGCTCCGGTTGAAATCGACTTTTTGTCTTATTTATATTTTAACTTTTTTGAAAGTTTCATGATTTTCACGAAAAGCAAACGACAGGATTATCTTTAAAATTTAGACTTTCATCCAGATAATTCGTTTATTCCAAATAAAACAACTTCAAACTACGCTTTCTATTTCACAAACTAACCTCTGTCTGTCTTACACTCTAGGGAAAGCTATAGCAAAAGTGCTTGAAAATTTGGCAACACATTTTCACCCATTAGACGACTTTGTATACTCAGAGGTCAGAGATGACATGATTTCGAATTTAAATAACACAAATCAATCATTAATGGCTTCGGTGATGCTGTCTCAACTATCAACCTATAATTAACTATGCCATCATGAACCATGAATTTCAAGAGCTTCTTTCTATTTCCAGCCATGGCAACCATAAATCCCGGTCAGTAACATGAATTACCCAATCATCACATCTATTAAGATGAAAAAAGTCTTACAATATCTGATGTTTTCTCATAGAGTCTTGTAAAAAGATCATGCAATAATTTTGTGACCTCTTATTATAAGATCTATAAGATTAATGTTTATGAATTGATAAGATGTTGCAGCAGTTATTGGTGTATCATGTTCACATTTCTTGTCATGATAGCTTACAATATCATACAAGAATACATGAAATCCTGCTGGATGTTCTTACAAGATCTTGTGATCTTTTGAATCCTTTTCTTCAACTTCACGTGTGTGAATATCCAGACGAATTTCGTATTAGATCTTATGAATTAGTGTATGGTTTTGTGAATTTCCTACAAATTTGTACAAGTTCTTATGATAAGATCTTGTGAGATCTTGTAATATAATCTCGGAAGATATTATGCCATCATATTTCAAGATTCTTTCCTCTGCGTATTCATAACCTTTCTGAAACTTTGATTTTAACAGAAAAATAATGAGATTTTGTTCAGAGTTTGACACTGATAATAAGCATGTATAAATTTAACAAAATAATGGTTAAAATAATCCAGTTCGGATAATACACAAACTACGTCGTTTTTTTCAGCACATTGATGTAACAACTAGTGACAACGACACACTAGCGACATAGGGAGAAAGCTCTTATTTAACTAAAACCAATTTGTGCGATAATCGATGAGTTTAAGATCATCAGATCACCAAGCGTGTTAGCGCTTGTGTTTCTTCGGTATTTTGGACAAAAAAAGGTTTTCTGATTTTTCTTGATTTTCGCGGGTTTTCTTCTGATGTCTTAAGCTTATGAGTTGTCGATTCCGGCCAATACTCCACATTAAATCCCCAGTCCAACATCTACCATACATGTTGTTCGTTTATACAGACAAACAAACAAAAAATTGCTATTCAAATTACTATGGTTATTCCTATGTAAAACCTTCATCTCTGCAAGGAAAAATGAAGGCGCGTAATTACACTTACAAGCGGCTGAATTCAAGTACAAAAAAATAATACTTAAATACAATAGTTATAGTTTACCTATATCAAAAAGACTCTACACGTCTGAATTGGTTCAGCATCTCAACTTTCTAGCAGTTCTCATAAAGTCTGGAGGGCGTAAGACAAAATATTGCCCTCCACCTGGAGTCCTATGACACATCGAAATTTGATCTCATTACACTGCAGTTTCTATCGTTGGTACTCAACAATCCACCCAGAGCAAAAGCACTGTGAAAAATTAAAGATTTCAATCTTAAAAATTGTGTATGTTATATAAGAGACAGTATTTTGAAAAAAATCGTACCTTGACAAAGAGCGATGAGTATCCTCACCTCAAACTAGAGTTACATGACGAGTTAAATAGCTTGTGGTTAAGAAAATTAATATATTTAAGTATTGTGAATGATCGTAGTGCAGAGAAATGGAATCGTCATTTCAGAATTAATCAATTCAACGGGCCCAGAGTAACAACTTTCTAGAATGTAAGCCTGTTAGAAGAGGAATATTTTGTTTGTGATAAATGTGCTCTATTTGCGTGTACTTTAGACGCGTACGATATAGAAGTAAATGCATATACTGAACAGTGAAAAATGAGAAGAAAAAGTAGAATACGTTGTACATATGATCATATTTTTTTCTTTTCTCCACTTAGATGGTTGAACAATGTTGACCGACATGTACATACATTCATTCTCATTCTTTTCTCCCATCTATAACGAAAAAAATCCAAGTTCATGAACTATATAAACGACACTTTTTTCACATTTTTCATATGACTTTTTCGAAGATAGTAACAATGGCTGAGTAGAATATTTCGCAAATAACGTACCCTCTTTCTGGTCAAGAAGTGTTTTGTAAGTATAACATGTGATAGAAATTTTTCGTTTGAAGCGTTTCTGATTCGATTCTTTTATAATGGTATTTTCAAAAGTTCCGTTAATGGTTTGTTGAGTTTTTAGCTAGCATGTTTTTTAGTCTAACATGGACTCATTTCATGGCGTTTTTTCTGAACTGATGCAGTCGATAGCAGGATAGTATTTTTTATGATCAATTTTTTAGCGCTTTTCTTTTCTTTAGTTAGCTACTTATCGCGCATTATTTTTTTTAACTTAAAATCATAATGATGTACTTTGATTCAAGCTTAGTCATAAGTTCCTTAATCTAGGCCCTAACCATCAATTTCTCTCCTGTAATAGTTACAATATATGATATTCTATTTAATATGGATGGAACTATGATGATCCTATTTGCGAATAAAAGTCAACATAAGTATCTTCCAATGTCCAGCACCCCAAATAGCGAGAGAAACAACAATTCCCGAATAATTGAAAAAGTGATTGTTTTTCCATTCTACCTCGAATATCTTTGTTTTTATGAATTTCACAATATCAAGCAGGGAAATCCTATTGTCAAATTTTCTACGTGACTTGTCTGATCAAAACGAGAAAACAAAAAATGCTTTTCAATCCGGTGTTTCGTAGAAGCGTTGAAACAGGAAACTAGGAAAACATCTTCCTTTTCGTTTGTTTTCTCGACGTACTGAAACCATAAGACGAGAGAACGCTTTCCCACTCGTTTCAAGGGAAAAGACTTTTTTAAACGTGCCGAAAGTAGAAAATAGGGCATTCTTTCTGTTTAAATGAATCTGCGTTTAAAATGATTTTAACTAAATGGAATGAAATTCATCTTGTATTATTTTGGTTCACCTTATTCTGGTGAATCGGAAGGCTCGGTAGCCTGTGGTGCTGATCTTAAACACACTATCCTGGCTACTTCCCTCAGTCGATAACGATGTTTTTATCTCAGATAGAAAGGAAACGAACAAGTTTTTAAAAAATACCGTTTACCAGCATAGCATTTATTTTCTATATGAGATAAAAACGCCTTTAATCGCGTTTTTTCAAAAACGGGGAAAAAAGACTTCAACAAAACGAAAAAGCGCAATATCTGCAGACTTGCGTGATGTCGTGCACTACTTTCATAATTTGATAATTCTTCGTTAGTGTCGATTGAGCTCAGGTTTGATCATCAAATTTTTTCGGTAAACATATTTTAAACCGAACCAAATCTTTTGTTATTCTTATGCTATGAGGTCTAATATGACGGTTATTCCATAGCCTGGCTGTTCGTTACAACTGACGCAACAATTAAACGTGATTATTATGCGGATAATGAATAATGCTGAGACATAAGGTGCAAAATTATGTTCAACTTATCTAACCAAGGGTGTACAAATACGATTGTTTTTCTTTAAGAGATCGCTTGAAAAAACTTTCTGTATGGAACAGAACTTCGTAGAGAACGAATATAGCTTACCCAGGAAATTTTTTTTCTCGCTCTCTCCTGAGGGTCTTACCATTATGTGCTTTGTCTATGTGTTGTTATTTATTATTCGTACATATCCGCTTTGACAGCGACCTAAAATCTATATATTGTCATTTTTATCTCTCTATATTACTGTGAAAACTAAATACAAGTGATTTCTAGACATTAATGTGTCTGTAATTTTCAGTTTCTTATAAGAGGATACTTCCATTGTTATATTATGTTTCTCAACGATTTTTCTCATGAAATAAATATAGTTTTCAACTAGACACATACGAGACGAGAAAAAACGAGAACAACAAGTTTGTACCATGTTCACATTCACAGTGTTAAACAAAACTGTGTGGCAAACTAACCACAACCAAAAATCAAAGGAAGATCAACGCGTTTTTCTTTAGCAGCGTTTAAACGAATTTTTTCTCTAACATTAAAGAAAACAGCAATATTTTTTCTGCGTTTCTAATCGTTTTTGAAAAAATCACGTTTTTGCTATAAAATGAACGCGTTTTCCACCGTTTTTTTAGAAAAATAAAAATTTCTCTTTTTATTGAGACTGCTATCGTAGAAAATTTTTCAATGGGTCCGCTCCATATTTGACTTCTGCTTGCGGCCGTTCCAATGTCAGTAGTAGCATAATTTATTTTTCAGAATTGACTGAGAGCATCTGGTTTTAGATTTTAGTAGTCATCAATCGCCAACTTAGCATTATGGCTCCTCGTCGTGGTTCACGTAAATTATCAGATTTGCAATTATGTTTAAAACATGAGTTTGAGCAAATGATAAAGAAAACGAGAGAAGCAAAACAAATGTTGATAAAAGCGTCAAAAATGGAAGAATTAGATAAAAATGATCGTTTAAATTTACATAATCAAATTGACGATTATAAACTAAAAATGATGGGAAAGTTAGATCAGATTCATGATATATTCGATTCGATGTACGATGATCGATTTGAAGATTTTTATCAACAAGCTCTAGATGAAAAAAAGAAGAAAAATGAAGAATATATGAATGGTACGTTTTCGTTATTTACTATCAATAGGACGTTCTAAAGCAGTTTTTGTATTGTTCGTTTTTCTTTAGTCCTTCGTCGTTCACCAACATTCAATAGCCTTTCGCACCATTTTACCATAACGAGTTCAAGTGAAGAAGAGGAGGAAGACACTTCAAAATTAAAAATCATATTTAAATCAAAACAACAACAAAAATCGACGTCATCGACTCCTTCTCGACCTTCACTCTATTCGGAAACGACGACGCCAAATACAAGTACAGCTTCAACACCAGTAATAAAATTCAAAGAAACAGTCAATTGGGCACTAACAACAATTAAAAAACGTGGACCGAAAAAGACGGGTATTTCGTTTAAACGCTCATTTAGTGAACCCGAACAAGTTGTTAAACACGCACTGAAACATGTTCGACATCGCTTTGAAGAAGACGATGATGATGATATTACTTGGAAACCACAGATGAAAACAGCCGCTACGGGTAAAATAACATATAGAAAAATGTATGACCGAGAAGCTCTATTCTTTCTTCTTACTGCCTTTTAGGTGCAAAACCGGTTATTAAACGTCCAACTATAAATATAGATGATATTGAAAATGAGACGAGTGATATAGAAGAACCACAGAATGAACAAGATGAAGATCTTCTATGGAAGAGACGAGCAAAACAAATCAGAGCAAATGACGTCAGTGAAGAACCCACAATACAACTATTTGAGAAAATGATGAATGGAACACAAAATGGTATTCACTGTCGTACAGAGTCACTTGAAGAAGAAAGAGATATTCTAGAAGATATAGTTGATAAAAAGGAAGACGGACCTGATTTATGTGATATTCAACCAGATACCACAATCGATATACAACCAGAGAAAATGAAAACAATGATTAATGAGGTAAATTAGAATTTTTTCATGTATCTCTATCCGAACATGATAGCATCATTTCGCATAAAAATTTTCAAACTTTCAAAAATATATTTTCGTGTGAACAAGAAGTTACAAGTTGATAATTTGACGACTATCACTAATGGTCTTATAATCTTATGAATAATCCAACTATAGTTTTGTTCATTTCTTATGCTTTTAGATCTCAAATCAACGTTCGTCATCTCCCCCGTTGATTCCTCTCGAAATCTTCTTGATTCAAGAAGAAATTCTTAATATGATTACCACTGCAGAAGAACAACCTGCTTCGAAAATATCATCGCAAATGTCTTCCAAGCTTATTATAAATGATGACGCCAAAATCGCTATGACGCCTCCACCGGCACCGCCTCCCCCCGTTGTTAAAACACCTCGCCCATCTATATTAACAGCCACACCACCGCCAGAAAAAATGAAGAAACCATCAATCCTAACGGCAATACCCCCACCAAAATCGTCGATTTTAACAGCAACGCCACCGCCTAAAGTCGCACCCGCTGCTCCCATATCCACCATTCCAGTAAGTCAGCCTAAGCCACCACCACCACCACCAACAGCAACAACAACGACTGCTTCATCTATCACATTCGAAAAGTCACCCGAAAAGTCACCATCTATTTCGGTCGAGAAACCAAATCCATCTTCTCAGCAAACAAACACACAGCAATTTTCACAGCCATCTTCTCAGCAACCATTTTCTCAACAAAGTGACTCACAAACACAGTCTTTCAGTCAAAGTGTACATTCGCCCTCCGTTCAATCCCAACCGCCACCTGGGTACAATAATCCTTATCGTGTCTTTTTGACCGATCCGTCAACAAAAACAACCATATTCAACTCACCAGTAAAACCACAACAGCAAACAAGAAGAGGGGGAGCAAGGCGTGGTCTGTCGAGACAACAGTCGTCGCAACGATAAGTTTTGTGTGTAATTTCCATGATTGTATAAAAAGTATGTTTTTCTTTTGCTAATTTTCAGTCATTTAAAAATGTGTAGTTATAGTGTTTAGTTCTTTGTTTGCTTTTTGTACAAGAAAATGTTTGTAGTTGATAATTAAAGATTTTTAGAAAGAACAAACGTCCTCATTTCACACAGGGGAAAACGGAGAGAGGATAATTCTTTCGGAAGCGTATCAGACTTTGCATCAACTTGCTAAGCATTGGAAATCTTCAGATTAGTGCAACTTGAGCTCCCGGTGGCGAATAGCACGCTAAAAAGTTTTGAAACAACGGCACAGCGTAAGAAGCCCATTTTCCGGCAGACTAGGCCTTTGCGGACATTTTCTAACGGAACATTTTTTTTAGTTGATACTGCCAGTTTAGAATTTGTATATATTCTATTACCATCTACTAAATTTATATATATATTGTACAATTACAGAATCTATACCAGACAGACCATTCCCAAATATTAGGGAGTGTCAGAAATTTTTTAAAACAATCGCTCTTTTCGAAAAATAGACTTGTTCTGTAAACCATATTTTCCACACATAATCAAATCAAAACAAGATAGCACGGAGTCTTTTCAAGCTCTATCCGATGAACTAACTATCAGTGAGATATAGGAGTACTTATAGTATCCGAATTCTTTTTCGTTCAAATGGTGCTATTCGAAGAACGCGAGAATATTTTGAAACATCTTGGGTGGCATACTTTAGAGTATTTGTTTTATATACAGCGTATGCTTTTATTTTATAAAATATATAAAGGTTTAACTGAAATGGTACGCAAGGATAATTAAGTTAAGTTAGTTAAAAACACTAACAGCCGTTCTAATAAACAACGGATGTTAGAGCCAGCTCTAGACAAAGAAGAGGCGTCCAAGAACACATGGGGGGGGGGGGGGGGGGGGGGGGGGGGGGGGGGGGGGGGGGGGGGGGGGGGGGGGGGGGGGGGGGGGGGGGGGGGGGGGGGGGGGGGGGGGGGGGGGGGGGNCCCCCCACAACCACACCCCCCCGCCCCCCCTCCCCGCGGGGGGGGGGGGGGGGGGGGGTTTACTCCCTCCCCATACTTTTTTAAAAAATTTGGTCAAATTTACTCCCAATTTGTGAAAAAAATATGAACGATTTACTCCCAAATTTGGGAAAAGATAAGAACGATTTACTCCGAATTTCGGAGAAACCTGAGGGATGATTTACTCCGATTTTGTTTTTTTCGAATACTAAAGTGCTGCTTTCTTCGAAAACTGATATTAAGTATGTTCTTTGAAGAAGCTTTCTTAACCGACTTAGATGACTTATTTCTATTTTTTTCCGCCTACGTTCGAGAAAATTACAGTGAATGTAACGTTTAGGCAAACTTAATGAGTGATGCTCATCGATTATTTATACTTCACCATGAGCTCGGAGAGTCAGGGGCTTATTTTTAGAGACCTTACTCCCATTTTTTGATTCCCCCCCCCTTTGAAAAAATGTAGCTACTCTATGAGAAAATGTTATTTTTTTCTGAATTTTCGTAGTTCATAGGATTTCTCATCTCATTTTCCACCTTCGGATTTTGCAATAAACAGTCAATACATATTTTGTGGAGAATTGAGCGCGCTATCTTTCAGTAAAAGAATTTGCTCGATCAATTATAAGAAAAAGAGGAAAATTTGAAAATACTAATACTCTTATTATTTATGGCCCACTCGTTAGCTATGATACAATATAAATTAGAACTGTTTTATATTATAACTGCCTTGTTTTGTAATTGCATAAACATATAAAGTGTAAAATCATTTTTTTCGTTACAAATGATGAGGCGATAGATAGAAAAGGCCTCTTATTCTATAAGTCACAAACTCAAATCAAGAGCGCAACGGTCCTCTTTTCTTTTCCTCTAACAATCTAATCAAAAATACTTCTTCTTCACCGTTCATTAATAATGTCATGCATAAAATAGATTAAAGTAAAAAACAAAAATTGACTAAATATAGACAATACGAACTTTCTTCTTTCGAAACATTGAAATATCGGTAGTATTTTCCCTTTCATGCTATATGAGAATGCTTTGGGCGAACAGTAAAGTTTATTTGGAAAAAGCTTCAGGCAGATCTGACTCCGAGAAAAGGTATCCAGTTACGATTTTCGGAGTGTTTGTAACAGTTAAATGGAGTATTGGCAGTAATCTCGAATTTTCGATGATATCGAGTTTTACTACAAAAACATTTTTGGAGACAGATCAATACAGAAAATCTGTATCATGCAAATATGTTACACTTAAAAAATGGTCTTATGAAATAGTTTAGATTCTGGAAAAGTCTAGAAAGATTAAATTGAGTTGAAAATACTGCTGTATTCTAACATATAGAAACATTGCTTTTCTATCTATCGCCTCATCATTTGTAACGAAAAAAATGACTTTATATGTTTATGCAATTACAGGCAGTTACAATATAAAACAGTTTCAATTTATGTTGTATAATAGCTATATAGAAAATAAATTTGATGCGGTACTGCTAAAAAAAGGATCGGCATCGGCGATGCGCATGCCATAATCATACGGCATTTCTCTTATGAGACGTAAAAGATGTGGGCCGAAAAGATATTCAAAATGTTACAAGTATACTATAGTGTTTATAAATACGAACAATAACAAAACAAAATGGTGATTGAAAAAGAAACTTGACATCGATGTGCACCGGTGCGCAACGAAACCTTTTTTTATGGTATCGGTGAGCACTGGTGCCAGAAGGATCTAAAAATCTCGCACTCGTGCGCATCGATGCTCAGAAGAAAATTTATTCGGCATGAATACGCATCCGTGCACAACCGATGTCGACAAAAATATTTTTGGAGGGTTGTTTCATATCTTAAATGTCCATTAATAGAGAAAGTATGAGAAGCCATCTGTACAGTTTATTGCTGTTTTTCCACCTCTCAATAGTAGATTATTTACACATAATTTAACAAGTAATGATATGTGTACATGCGGAGATCAAAACATTTCTTACTGCAGTGTTCAAATTATCATGCTGCCAGAGCAAAACTATTTGATGAGTTATACGCTGGACCCAGTTCCTCAATAACAGACCTTATTACACCAAGTGATACTACGCTACTAAATGATCATTACTATTCATTTTGTGTATCATTCTTTTTACTTATGTAGCAGTAAAAACTATAAGAGTAATCGACTGTTTTCACTCTAAATAAGAAAGATTAAATCAAAACGGCAAGATCTGACCAGGATTCACGATGATTCTTGTATTTTCCACCCGTAATGACTAGAGACAATCCTGGAGGTGTTTACCATTACATGGTCAATCGTCGTAGAAACGAAAAAGGAAAAAAAAGGAAAAGAGATGCTGCCGTGGCAAAGTTATGGTATCATCACCACATTAAAAATAGCAGCGTTACGCTGAAAGAGTAACACCAGTACGGTTAAAACGTAGTAGCTATTTTTTTCTATGGTACAGCTCTAATAGCAACTTCGTTCCACCAGTCCACAAATCCATCGATAGCAATCAAACTGATGCGGAAGAAAAGCACATTGTGAATGATTACGAAGAAATCAAGTACCGTTATTAAAATGTTTTATTGCTGTCCGGGGTGACAGCAAGAAGCTATTGACAGTCCAGAATACACTTATACACTGCAAAAATGTGTTATTTAATAAAGACCATCATCTCCAGGTAACATGGAAGTATTCCAGTGGCTCACTCTCATGTACAGCCACCCAACCCACCCGAAATCACCTCTCATAGGCCGTCAATTTCAGAACTAATTCAACATAACACTTTGAATAACACATTTATGCAGTGTGTAGGTGCATTTTGGACTGTCAATAGCTCTTGTTGCCAGTTCGATGGGGTGTCAATAGCTCCTTGTTGCCCGTCTTGGAACTGTCAATAGCTCCCTGCTGCCATCCCAGGGGTGTCAATAGTCATTCCGTATAAAATATATAATAATTAAGTATAGGTGCTAGAAAGCGACATCTATCATAAACAAGAAACTGTTAAAGTTATCGTCGATAGAAAAGTAAATCTAGAGGAGAGAAACAATAATACATTAAAATTCTCTACTCTTCTGTTAAGCTGTTAGAGATAATTGTCATAGAAATCGCCCGTCAATGTTTTTACGAATGGCTGATTGCTAAGAGAGCAAAAATAACAATCAGTCAAGGAAAAGTTAAAGATGGTTTCTAAAGCTTGCTATCAAGATTTCTTGACTATCTTCTGTACAGAATCCGGTTCTTCTACAGATCGATCACACCCCCTATTGTGGTGTGTGTGGTGTGTGTGGAGTGTGAGTGTGAGTGTGCGATCGATCTGTAGAAGTACCCTTTTCTTCTGAGTAGATTATGCGAGACTTTCTCTTGTAACCACATTATATTTTTATTTTCTTTCTTTTGTTACGGCCTTTCGATTATTCAATGACGACATTCGCTCGACCGTCATTATTGGATAATCGTTATGCTGCGATAGCCGAAACAAGCGCTTATACTTACGATGATGATGATCTTGTCAATTATGCAGATTTTTTGAGGTATTTAAAGCAAAATTTGAACTGATATGCAACTGATTTATGCTTGCTGTTTTTTTCTGTTTTAGAAAACATGGTCGTTATATGACAAAAGGTGGTTATGTCGATTCATCACGTCGTATTCGAAGTTTGCATCGTCAACAAGATGATCCGATATCGTCGAGTGCCGGTGTTGGAGGTTCCAAATTGCCCGGTTTACTCGCATCATTTGGCAAACATGCTACTTCTCGTAGTGCAGATATATCACCGAGACAACGGCTTAAAACGGATGGACAGTCAGTGATAGCTATATCAGCAAATTT
Organism: Didymodactylos carnosus; assembly: GCA_905250885.1. NCBI lineage: Eukaryota > Metazoa > Rotifera > Eurotatoria > Philodinida > Philodinidae > Didymodactylos > Didymodactylos carnosus. The sequence goes on along the minus strand of CAJNOQ010000632.1, from coordinate 19,010 downwards.
AGAAAATAAAAAGAAAGAATTCGATAAACAAATGAGATTAATAGAGGTATCAAGCGCTTGGAGTACATGATTATAGGAAAACTATTGTTTATTTTTATACTTTCAGGAACAAATGATCAAAGCTAAACAAGTTGAAAGAGAAACAAAACGTCAAGAAGGGGATATAAAAAAAGAGCAAAGGTCGTTACATCATACACTAAGAGAACTAGATGTTGGTAAGTACCCTTGGATTGCCTCTCATTATCAGTTTTGAAATTTATTCTAATAATATATTTCATTTTTTAGATGCGACTAGGAAACGTTTTGATGCTGAAAAGAATTTATCTAAAAATCTTGAAGAAAAAGACAAAATTGAGCGTGAATTCGTGAAGAAACGTGAACAAGTATATAATCCTCGTCATTACGTCGTATCTGAAGTCATAGATTGTACTTTTTATGTGTCTAGCAAACAAAACAGCGTACTGAACGTGCTGTTGACACTTTACAGGCGACAAAAGATAAAGATCGTAAAAATCTATTAATGTGTAATGATTTGGCGCGACAATATCGAACAAAAATAAATCAACTAGACATTAAACATAAGGAATTAAGTCGGCTGCATTTAGATTTTGAACAAAAAGTACAAAGTAAAGAGGTAAGAATTTGACTCTAACCTTCAAGAACTAGTTTGTCTATTTTTATTTATAATTTCATTTAGATTGAAGAAAATCGAATCAAAAAGGAACTGGGTGAAATAGCTTTAGCTCTTAATATGGAAGCACAAAAAGCAAAAACAGACTTAAAAGAATTTCAACAGTGGGTAAAATTTATTCAATATACTACAATATTCGATAACCTTAGATTCATATTATTACCTTATTCAGATTAATCAGTCGTGATAAAACAATTACAATAAAGTCAGACTTAAATGAAGAACAAAAATATGAACAGAAGATAAGGTAGTTACAACATATATTTATCTTTATCGTAACTAATAGTACAGTTTTTAGTCAAACAAGCGTTCATGTTAAAAATTACGATCTTGAACGACGACGTTTATCCGGTGATATTACGTTACACAAATCATTATTGGATTTAAAACAACGTGAAGGTACACATGCACATCGTCTACTATTGCAGGAGTGTGGTGAACATCTTGTAGATATGAAAGAACTTGTGCACGAATATTATCGAAATCATTACACACCTATTATTCTGCGTAAACTTCTATTGCATCACAGTAACATGTGTTAGTATTGACTTTGTACTTCAAACGAGTTAGCTTTAATTAACACATTGATAACGATTTTTAGTTTTTAGTTCATGCTTGATGTCTGTCATCAATTTTACAGAAACAGATTTGTTTGATGCCACTAATTTTATACTTAGACGAACTAGACATGATCTCTGCATTGTTGTTAGTTTTGTCTGCATTTTAGCTCTTCGTCGTATAGTAGACACAAAAAATCGTTTAGAAAATATTTATGCCAAACAACGGGAATTAAATAAAACAGCTATAGTGGCTGAACAAGATCGACGTGCAATTGAGCTGATGACGAAAGTTGAAGTAAAGATATCTTGGAAAACGCTAGACACTATTATAAAACTTCATCTATGTCTCGTTTAGGATGTAAGCAATCGTCGAAATCAACTCATGAGTCAATACTTACGCGACAAAACAGAAAAATCAGAAGAAAAAGAGCTTTTGGGGAGCGAGAAAGCCAAAGTTCGATACATTGAAATAGAAACAAGACAACATGAAGATCACCTGAAGCATTTTCAAGTAAGAGTCGTGTATTCCTAGTCGTTCAAATAAAATATTGTGTTAGAAAAAAATTTATATAAATTGAATATTTGAAGAGATTTTTTTTGCATTTTATTTTATGAAATTTAGTGTAGATGAAAGCTATAGATGTTTCCTTCGTATATAGAAACGAAAAGTTTGAGTGCTAAAATATGTCTTTTATTCACTATCACATCATCCTCTACCATTCGATTGACTGTACTTTATGCGAACTGATCAAAATATTTTATTACTTCATTCGTTGTTGTAGAAAGTTCTGAATAAAAATGAAGAACAAGAACATGATTTATACAAAAGTGTAAAAGAAGCTGAATCTGGTCGACGAAAGAAAGAGCAAGATGTCAAAAAATTGCAAGATGAATTAGTTAAAACCAAACGTGTTCATGCCGAAAAAATTAAACAGGAAATATCAAAAGCAGAAAAAGCAGAGAGAGAATTAGAACAACAATTGATCAAAGAAAAGTCAAAACTTGATAAAGTAAGTAGTAATTATTCGCGATAACGATACAACTTTTGGAATCAGCCTAGTATGACTGTGAACAATTTTATTTACGTTCTTGTTGATTGTACATCATACAGACTACCATCCATTTTAAATTAAGAAGCGTCTCACTACTTTTTAATATATAACTCATTATAATAACGAAAGATGGTAGAAACTTGCGATTTTCGCCATTCGATAGGCTAGACTTTAACAAAATTTAAAATAAAAATGTATTGATCTTTTTTACATGTGTAGATAACCTAAAGTGTCCTCTTCAAAACAGGGGTTAAGCTAGTCTTTGCTATTGCATCGTTTAGCTGTGGTAACGAGTTCCCTATAAGTCTCAGAACTGCCTTCTCATTACGTAGAGTAACCCCTAGTCGATACTCCATCTAAAGCCACCCTATAACTCCCTCCAAATCTACCGGGAAGTCTAACAGGGGATCCCGCGAGACCACATTACCTGGTCCCCGCGGGAGTGGAGATTGATGGACTTCCAAGAGGATCCCAGCAGATCCACCAAGCTCCCTAGGGGATCACCATGGTAATCTGCCACACTCCTGCGGCGATCACCTGGGACGCCTGGTGGATCATTCGGGCGTGAGAGAGACCTAGCAACAGAACTAAAAATAATACATTAGACTCGTACGGTTTTACTATATATGGTACGTACCATTACTGGTACCAATGTAACACATATCAGCCAACAAAGGCCGACACGTTAGTGACAACCAACTAGAAGAAAATTCGTAAAATTTTATCAGAGAACTGTATTATATTTATATGTTGTCTATCTGCAAAAAAAAAGAAGGTGAATGATGAGTTGGCAAGGAGTTTTGGGGGTGATGGAAAGCGACTCTTTGATCCCAAGAGGATCTTCATAGGACCGCCGGAGGAGGTTCATCGACGTGGAACTCAATGGTGAATCCCCAGGGGATTTCTTCAGGATCATCAGGCGATCTTTCTGAAAATGGTGGACTCCTCAAGGCAGTTGATGGGGGAGTCTCGACTAGAGACCTCAAAAACATATGGAAACATAATTCTTCGAGTCACAATTTAAAATAGATAGTGGTATTCGAATGTTTTCGAATATATTCGAACACTTAAGACTAAATTCATTGCTATACAAGTGGTATACCACTTGTATTTTGAAGAATAAAGCTTAAATCAATTTTTATTTTCATGATAGTTCTGTATTCTGATCTTTTTAGTTGCATGCAAAACGTGAAGATTCATATTTAAGATTATTACGTCAACGTGGACAAATTCGTGAGAATAAATCTTTGTTAGAAACACATGAAAAAGAACATGAAAGATTATTACGAGTCCAAGCAAGATCACAGTCAATGCAATCATTGAATACTATTTAAAATTCTTAGTCGCCTATTCTTTGCAATTCATGTCTTTTAAATATTTTCTAATCAACAAATATCTCGTGTATAAATTATTGAGCTTTAAAATTAGGTGAATGATATTCAACACTTTTTCTGTTGATACTGGAATTTTTTATATACAAAACCGTGATACATACATACTTTTTCTCATTTCTTCCTAATCTCACTTTATAAATGAGCTTATCATAATCTACTTCCGGTATTAATTTTTGTTAAAAAAATTTTTAATTTTTTATAATTTATATATTGTATTGTTTCATAAATTTCGAGTTTTAATCGCTTATATTTTATCATAACTGTTTCGGCTGTCTCTAGAAAAAACTTTCTGGGAAAAAGGAGACTTTTGTGTTAGTAAGCAACTCTCTCCTCACAAAGATATTTTATAAACGTTATATTTAAATATGACGAGGCGTGTGGTATATTAAACTTCATTATGAGAAAACATTACGATTCTGAACACGTTACAAAAAATTGAGATTTGGTGATAGCTGCAAAGACAGATTTATTTTATACTTTTATGTCTGAAACTCAAAAATTAAAGAGGTTGATTTTTAGAAATTGGTCTCGATAATTTCGTAGACTTTTTCTTTGATTTTGAAACAAAAAAATTTATTAAAATCTATGTTTTGCATTATTCGCGAAAAAAGAAATGTATCTACTGAGCGCCAAAACTGCTATCGAGAGAGTACTGTGTGAAGAGATGTTAGCCACGCTGACATCAACCAATCAATCCGGCTCACATCTCTATGTGTATACATGAATAACTGAAATTGTTCATATAAAATGATAAAATGATATATTACTAAAGAGTTTCTTAGCTACAACGTGATAAACCCTGACAAACAAATAAATGGATAACAAAAACACAGAAAAACGTGTTCAGATACTTTGAAATAAATAAAACAGATACTAAATGACAAAAGAACAAACGATCGAAGTCAACTTCATAAAAAGACTAGAAATATGACATAATCTTCATATTCGGAGCGACGACATCAAAACAATAGTCACAAGTAAGTCTGGAGTGTTAGAGACGCACAAGTTTATTTAACTGTATTTTCCGGGAGAATGATTATGTACAAAATATTGATTTAAGATACAATGCATGTAAATGAAATCATTTGAATTAAACATTCGATAATGTTTCTATATCAACAGAAATATCGACAATGTATGTTATTTTTCATAAAACTTGGAATTACCAGGGCATCATTGGAAGATCAGATGAAATTGAGGTGAAATATATCTTTCTGATTATAAAGAAACGGTCGTTCCAAAAAAAGTTTGTTTCTTTCCCTGTCTGTCTGTTCACATTGGAAAATAGAAAACAAATAACTTTTGACAAGTACGGCTTAGCAGACTCAAACTTATGCATCAGAGAGAAAGCCACATACAGAATTTAATGGAACTAGTTCTGAACATCTGGGGACCTCCAGTAAATGATCAAGGACGTTTTGTCTAATAAACGAACGCTCTTCTTACCAAAAAAGTATTTCAACTAAAACAAATACCGTATTCACGAACAGCTCATCAAACTGCATTGAATGATATGTAACACAAAAAATTTAATAAGAAAAAGTTTCGAAGTCAAGAAATCAGACAAAAAGTCCTTTCAGTCAGTTTCCACCGAAAATCTTTTTTCTGTGAATTCCTTCGGTTTTTGTTCAAATAGGCATACAAAAGGATTTGTAATAATGCCTGAGATCTGATGATTTTTTCTTATTAAAAACGATTGTTAGTTTTGTTTGATTTCGTATACACTGTAAAAAAGCAGGTCCCCAGGGTACTTTTTTGCGCGATGAATGGGACGCTTTTAAAAGTGTTCCACCACGGGGCACTGTTTTTCAATCTGTGGGTTGCCAATGGCTTCAAAAAGTGCCACAGGCACTTGTTTTTTTACGAGCAGAAAAGCCAAACCGCACTCACACACTATTCAGAACACTATTCTCCCCAAAATTAACGACAAAAAAACAGCGATTTGTTCTCCTTAGGAAAAAAATCTTATTCAATTTTCAAATCTGTTACGCTTATTTGTTATCACAAAAAGGGATTCTGATATGTAATGACAGTAGAATACGGAGTGGTAAAAAACGCTAAAAGTTGTTTACGTAATACTAAAAGAACCTCAGAGAATGTTACGATTCTACTCCTTTCCTCCTTTTGTTACGTCGCATAAGAAATCTTCTTTTCTTCAAGAATTCTATATTTTACTATCCGTTTAAGCTGGTACATTATAAATCTATATAAAGATTAATTAGTTCCGTTTCAATGATTTCCCTTTTGTCGATATATACGATATATATTTTTTTTTTTTTATTTATAATCAGATGTTCATATTCAGTACAAACTATATAATGAATGTATATAAGACTATAAGGATGCATACTTTGATGCGACAACACGATATAGAAAAAAATCCAAAACAGAAAGATAAAAATTATCGTAGGCCTTTAACTTTACGTGTGTTGCATCGATTAATCTTTTGAGGGCGATATATATATATATACGTTCGTTTCGCCTTCAAAAGATTAAAATAGTACAGTATAGACAGCCGTACGTTTGTATAAATGTACGTTTTAATCACTAATAAAAATGCTGACACGATCAAACTAACCGTGGAATACCAACTAACTTATTACCATAAATATTCCTCAGACTATGACTCTTTTACACGGTTGTTAAACATGCCAGGTAATGCTTAGAATGAGCTTCTATAGGTTTCTTTTTGTTATAAGTATCCGGCAAAAGAGAGTATATGTCTATGTCTATTTGTTTTACAGTCGCAGTTCTTTTTACAATGTTTCAATAAGGTCAATTACTCAAATTAGTTAGCTGGTTTGATGTTTCTAGAGCAATTTACTAGCAAGAAATATATCTGATGATGATAAACACTGGAGAATACAGCGATGCTAATTTTTTACCATCAGATTATTGTTCAATGACGTGTCAGGCACGTACAATGGACTTTAATCTTCGTCTTGATCGTCTCGAGTGCGCTTTACGATCCAAACAGTTTCATCAACGTATGAAACAATATCGGAATGGGGTACGTACTACCAAGTCACCATTACGAGCATTGATTGGCACAAGAATAAATGCAAAGACAAAAGTATCAAAATGGAACAATAGTAAGAGCAGTATTATCTTCATAAAATATAAAAAAATTAAATGATGTGCTTATATTTCTCATTCTAGGTTTAGAAATCCATAATTATTCCAGATTAAGCGATATTCGTCCACCGTTAACCTATAAACAGTTAGTCAAACAGGTAAGAAGGCTTACAATCGCTAAATTATGGTGTTCACATGTTGAATTTTGATGATCGTAACAATAGTTTTATGTTTTATCACTGTTCATTTCGACTTTATATTCAATATTTTTAGGCCATTCTTGAATCGCAAAACAAACAATTAACAGTACAACAAATTTATGAATGGATTCAAGAAAAATTTACATTTTATGAAAGAACAAAGCAAAAATGGCGGGTATATTCTTTATTTTTTCAACTGGACATTTTATTCGTTTTTAATTCTTGTTATGGTTGTATAGAATGCTGTACGGAATACTTTGACGGTAGATGACTGTTTTAAACGTATTAAACGTGGCCTATGGACTTTGAATGAGACACAACATTCACAAGATGAAAGACCGACTAGGATGACACAATTATCATCATCGAAGTAAAGTTGTTTATATCAATTGTCTAGAGCTATGTAATTGATTTCTTTTGTTTTATCGTGGTCCTTTTCTATAGTGATGAAGCACCATTACCATTATCCGGTCGTTTGTCTACAAAAGAAAATGATTATCTACGAGAAGAACTGGTAGATAGATCGTCGAATTCGATGTCAAATCTGGAACATACATGTAAAAATTCAGAAGTAGGTTTCATCAAACAAAAGACAAGAATAGAGAAAGGACGGCGGACGATTTCTGCAAGATATTTTTGTGAAGATAACGACTAGAACTGATCAGGAACCGTTCATTATTTAGTTTTTAATATTTCTGCGCTTCAAAAGTTGATTGTAGACTGCCATATGGTGAAATTTTTAATCGTTGCTGAGCATCGAGTCAAAAGTTTGTTAGACTTATGGGCAAGATACCGAACGGATGCAGTATTTTTGACTCATTGTAGAACGGTGAATGAGATACAGTATTGTACATAAAATCGAACCCGAAATGGTTATGATATTCAAAAATGCAGAATTTAACGTGCTTCAAATTCAGATATATCAGTTTTTTTTTAAAGTATATATATCATCAAGCATTTATACGCTGAATGACTGTCGCAACTTTTATTTACGGTTGCTGTCAAAACTATTAAACCACGTGTATTTTCAGTTTTTCTCCGCGAAGATAATAGCTAAAACAAATCTGACGAAAAATTTGCATGGCTCAAGGAGTTTTCAATCTGGTCTGTGACAAATAAAGATTCCATTAAAGTTTCTGCGATCCCGATTTTCGGAAAACACAAAATCCTAGAAAACCAAGTCCCCGAATTCGAGTAATACCTTTTTTGTAACAGTCTCATCATATACAGAAAACATTTTTGAACAAGTCAAGACGCCTCTGAGCTCTCTACAACACTGTTTCATCAAACAGCATTCAATTTAAAAAAGGCCCCATATCACCAAAATTAGCGAAATTAATCGGAAAACACAAAAAATATGTGTTTCATTTTTTTACTCATAAGTCTAACAAATTTACGATTTAAAAGAATGTGTTATGGCTCATTTTGTAGCTCTTTCAATTCTACATTTTTCTATGTATAAACCATTCCGGATCTGAATGCGCTGACACAACTATATCCATTTTATTATATTCAATGAGGGCCACGTATACGGGAAGCAAATAGTCATAGATAATGTTTGACCAATAACTCTATGAAGACATTAAACCCCCCCTCACATTAGAAGTCCAGTCTGGCAAGAAATTCTTTGAAAATTGCCCCTGCCCCCATAGGGTACTTTTTGAGAAAAATTTGCCTTTTTTGCGGGACATAATAGAAGCCCACTGGGCTTCTAATGTGGACGGGAGTTTAGTTTGAAGAGATGGGCTATAGATCATTTTAAAGCCCAAGTAATTGAACACGTTTTCATAGACAAGATTCTATTAAGAACATCGAACTCGCAGAGAAAAATGAACAAATACGACCGAATAGGCTTTTTGGTCCGATGCTCAGCAATGATTAAAGATTTCACTATATGGTAGTCTACAATCCACTTTCAAAGCGCAGAAATATTTAAAACTAAATAATGAACGGTTCCTGACCAGTTCTAGTCGTTATCTTCACAAGAATATATAGGGTCATTTTCTTGCAGAAATCGTCCGTCGTCCTTTCTTGAATTTAATTTTTCTGTCATTTAGTCTGATAGTTTCTTTTTATTATCAAATGTTGCATTCGAAACGATTCCCAATGTGTTAAAAACACTAGAAGCTTCAGTAGAGATCAAGCAAGGTCAACATTCTTCAACTGTGATAATTACATATTTTACAGCTAGTATCAAATTTCTATTTTAAGAGTCTAAGCCAATTGAATTTAGACAACATTTTACAAGTTCTTTTGCAAAATCAGAACAATTATCGAAGAATGAACAGCATGTAAATTTTATTTTTTGAAATTTTTACGTGCTACCAAACGCAAAATTAGTACATCAGAAATAATTTCAACTAATACTAAAATATTTTATCGGATTTGCTACAAGTTTCTTTGCTGTTTAGATCAACAGTAATCAAATGATAAAATATAATCAGCCGTTTAGGTAACTAATCTACAAAATTTAAGAGTAAAGTAGATTGATTGACTAACTATTATCTAATTTAAGTTGTGACACATATTTTTCGTCAGAGACAACAATACTGTCATTAAAAGTTGAAGATAATGCATCAAGTAACGATCAATTTCCAAGATCTTTATCTAAAGATTATGGTTCAGAATTGTCGAAACACGATTATGATGATATTAATGAACAAATGAATGATTTTTGTATTGAAACATTGACAACGACAAGCGATCACAATCAAGATAAACCTTTTGATGAACTATCATCTTATCCAACCTTAATCATTGATTCAGCATGTACTTGCATACTTAACGAGATGATGGATTTATCGAACGATATGAAGGACTCTGATTCAATATCCAGTACTATGGAGAGTTCTAAATCAATAACAATAATGAATAATAGAAATACGGATGAAATAGGCTCATCAATCGATTTAAATAATGTTAATTTCGATCAATTAAAATCAATGTATCTTGAATGCGTTGAAAAACTAAAGCAGAATGAAACCGTTATTGGAAATACCAGTGTAAGAATAAAACAAGAACGACAACCAAAAGAAGTTGAAATAACAACGACCAGACCAAATTTTATACCACCAGAACGTAAGAAAAAAAATAAATGAGTAGTGAGTAAAAACACAACATACACACTTGCACTCATAAGATTTGTTGCTCGAAATTATCTAAAATTTCTAGAATTGTAACTTTAAGGAAAATTTATTATTAATTGTCTCTTCCTTAGTACTATCATCACATTGTTTTCAATCTCTTTAGAAGCAGTCTCAAACACTTCGTTACTGTCACTATCAGCTACACCGGTCCAGTTTAACGGTCATTAACCATCATCATATTATTCTTATAATTTATACGGTTATTTTTAATATTTTTTTATATCAAAAAATTTATCAAAAACAGATTCAAGGAAAAAATCACGAACAGATATATGATACCTTTATTAAAAATTAAGCTTTATTAAAACCACATGTAATCAAGAACTAGAAGATATTTAAAAAGTTTTCTCGTAATGATCTTTGATATTTGTATATATGTATCGTTTTAATATAAAAAAAAATACTTTCATTAACAGATGCTGTTTTGTTTTAAATTGTTTATTGTGTTTTGTACAGTAAAGATGGCATGTAAAAAATACTAACAGAAAAATATTTTCGTTGAACTATTCAAAGTATTACTCACTTACATAATATTCTGAGCGTTTGTCTTCTTTAGTTCGAATAATATGTGAGAATGTTTACTTGAAATTATGTAATATGCTGGAAAAATATACAAAACAACGGGTTAGTATTATAATTGTCGTCCAAAAAATCCATACTTTTGTACTTTACCTTGTTTTCTTTTTATATGTAAGTTAAGAATATTCATTATTTTTTTATATGTACAATATATAATAGATGATTTTAGTCAAGTTTCTACTTTATTGAATAAATCATTAGAAAAGAAATTTTTCGTATTAAGCATATTTCTCTTAATAACCTATGAAACTTCTCCAAATAAATGTATCATAAATATGTCTAAAACTTATATTCTATATAAATGCGTTTAGGAATCTTAACATTTTTAATTTTATTAATGCATTTTTACAAATTCATTCATACACAAATATTATATGGAGCGAAAACTTTTTTTATACATTCGAAAGCGTGAAAATTTTCAAAAAGTTTAAATATGTAGTTAATAAAACTTTCAACCTGATGAGAATGTAAAAATGCATTAGGAAAATCAGAAAAATTAAGACTTCCAAATGCATTAACCTTTAGAATATGCAAAGACGTTCGAAGAATTTTTTACTCCTTGAATGAGTTTAGATGTATCAAGAGTACAAAATGTCGATTTCAATGAGTTCAAAGGAAATTTTTTGTTTTTATTCAAAAAAATCATTAGGTAATGAAGGCCACGTTTTTCGCCTGTTTTCACCTGATATTAAAAAACTCACTGTTAATTGAGAAACAGCCAAACGAATGTAGAACTTCGGGATCTACGGTATTTAGACTATTTTATATGGTTTCCTGAAAAGGCTTCTGGAAGCGTCAGAACAAAAGGATGGTTTTTCAATTTGTTCAATCTTATAATCATGTCTAGCGGACAAAATTAACCATATTCTGAAGTTCTGCAGTCGTTCGGCTGTTTTCTGAGTGAACAGTGAGTTTTTTAATATCACGTGAAAACCGGCGAAAAGCGTCGCTGTCATTATAATAATTAAATTTAATAAATTAATAAAAATTAAAAACAATAGTTTATAAAATCTTTTTCTGAAAACAAATATTTCTGCAAGACTCAGCCTGATTGATTATCTATAGTCCATCCATTTCCGATGGTTACCACAAGGCGACAGACATCAGTGCTGAAACTCCAAGGAAATTCGGTAACATACTCGAACCATTGAAATCAAAATCTCGCTTAACTACCATTTTGAAGAGGACACTCTGGGCTGTCAATCCATGAATAAAATTAATTGAATCTTATTAGATTGCTTCTAAGTCATAACTGAGTTCTCCAAAGAACTCGTAAAAACCTATTTTAAGAAATCCTTTTGAAAAGATTTCTACTTATGGAAACATGTCGCAAAGTTTTTTTTTCGAATGATGAAAACCGCAAGTCTTTATCTCATTCCTATCAATAGATATTCAACAATCATCCACAGATCTTACCGGGTGGGAATAAATAAATAAATGTGGGTCTGAATATTTTACATATAACTTGGATTTGGATTTGTTTCCGAGACTTGATGTTTTTTTAAAACGATGCGCTGAGAGATACTCTACAAAATCATACCTAAACTATAATTTCAGAACTTCAATCAAGCAAATTAAACCAATTAGATGAAAGTTCAAAATAAATGAAAACTTTCCAAACTCAAAAATGATTTCTTGTTAACGTTTTGAAAGCAAGAAAAACTGAATTATCCATTTTGTAGCCCAGACTTCCATCTAACATTTAGCTATGCTTCAAATTTTTTCACACCAAATCACGGCAAAATAATAGTTTTTCTGTCGGTTGTCATGCATTTTTTCATTAATTTATTAAATTTTGACTATAGTAGTGCTTTCAGTAAAACTCCCATAAATAATAAACGCTTGTTCGATCGGGTTTGTTTTGTTTTGATCAGAAATGACTGCTCTTCTCTATCTAACTGCAAAACCAAAACTTCAATCATGTTTTTCGTGTCTTGCTTGTACACATTGTTGAAAACGCGGAGGTTGTCAACGTTTGACCTATTTTTGTAACTTCATTCTTCAGCACACTATCTGCTCTAAAACCACGAGAAAGAGCACATTTGAAAGTACCAAACATAAACTGAGTTCTCACTTTTACTACACGTTTTAGCGGAAATAGTAGCATAAGAAATAGTTCAAGTAGAAAATAATTTCGAGTTTGGAAAATTTCATTTTTCTGAACTTTCATCTAATTGGCTTAGTTTTCTTGATTGAAGTTCTGAAATTATAGTTTAGGTATGATTTTGTAGTATTTCATAGTAAGTCTCAGAAACAAGTCCAAACCAAGTTATGGGCAAAATACTGACTCATCTATTCTGGCTTATCCGGTAAATTTTGAAATAGACACTAGAATAGTATACCATTCTGCAGTATTTTTCTAGAAATCGTACTTCTTTGATTGCAAAATAACGAGAATAAAGAACGCTGTAACTTACGTTCTAATAATGTTTGTGCATAACAACTAAACATTCTCTTTAAACCGGCATTGTCAAAAATTTGTTTCTTCAAAAGTTCATGCTCATTATTTATAAACCCAAGCTAATCACTTGCGAAAGACTTGGTAGCAGAAACGAATATCACATTTGTAGTTATTCAATGCACTCATATAGCGAGCCGATACTTTTCCTCGTCAGTAGTTGTACGATTTTCCAATAATCGATCCATTCTGAACAAATATTTTTCTCTATTTATTGCTGACGTAACGGGTGTCAATATAATCAGTATTAGAGTGAATCCTTCATTCTAAAAGGCATATGATCTTCATATGAATAATCTTTAGTAAATTATGATTAAGGCTTCTAAATCTCAATTCAATTTTTTCTATCCAGATCAGACAACGGTAGAGTGAGAAAGCTTGGATTGTAAATTCTTAATAACGATAATTTTGACTGAAAGACCAGTAATCATGTTATTTGAAAACTACTTGAAATTGACATGCCTACTTTAATGAAACAAAATTTAAATGGAATAGATTCGATTAAATAAACAGCCTTGTTATAAAAGCAATAATTTTTTTTAAATTTACAATGATTAAAGTCTATTGTTCAATTTTGAAAGATGATAAAAAGACCGGATTTCTTCATGTTAAGGAAAAGTATCAGATAATAGACGTAATATTTTCTTCCTAATGATCATTGAGTATTTGATAAAAAGGCCTATAATTTCGATTATCACAAAAATTTTAGATAACGAAATAGATGCCATGTGTACAAATTGAATATTAAAATTTTATGAAAAGAGAGATGAAATAAATCAAAATCGCTTTTTAAATGCAAGAATTTAATAAATTTGGAAAATATGTTTTAAATCGTTGAGCATATGTATTCATTGTTAGACCATCTCCATACAACCATTGCTCTGGATAAGAATCAACATCTAATTGAACGAGATGTGAACATATTTTTTTTAAACGTTGATCACGAAAATAATTTGTTGCTCGTGCTAATAAAATATAACTGATTTTTAATTGACGAATATTTGGTGTCATTAGTAGCAATTGTTTAACATGTTGAGCATTTGTACGATATTTATTTAATGAGACAAATCGAACACTGTCAACACTCGGTAATGAGATAATTTTCTCATTTTCTTCTAAATAATAGAAGAAAAAAAAACAATACTCTCTATACGAAATTGTTTATAAGAGACATTAGATACTCAGATCAAATTTATACCTACCAATGCTTAGATGATTTTCAATTGTAATTTGTTTGACATTTGAAAATTTTTCATGAATTAATTGAAAAAATTTTTGTGTATACGATTTGTTATCGAATAGATAAAGATTTTTTACTTGTTTCCAATTGTCATTATTATTATCATCTACACTACCAAAATTTGTACGATATTTTAGTAGATCAGTTGAAGTCGAGTCAAAAACATCGAATGCAAATGGTAATGAAAATGTAATATAGAAAACAAATACATAGGGCATTGGATAAAAGCCAATTTTCCAACGTTTTTCTTTAATCCAATAATCTGTTTGAAATGTTGAGAGAAAATAATCATCAATTACACCTAAACCATTATCCATATAACATGAACAAATACAAAAATTAAATTGTTCTAGAATGAAAATGATTAAATATAACAGTAAAGATGTTCAAAATAGTTTCGAATTGTTTTATTTCCTACCTAAACGTGTTAATTTTGTTAAAAATCCACTTTCTAAACGTTGACCATCAATAACACCATTTGAAAATTTACAACAAAGACGGAGTGATAATTTTCGTAGTGTAACCAATTGTTTGAGTAATAATTCAACAAGATCATAATTAATTATTGATGGACAATAAAATTGAAATTCACTTAATAATTTTGTGCCAGAAAATATATTTTCGTATGTATATGGATAAAAACCAGCTAAAAATTATTAATACAAAATAAAAATATATTCAAATATTAGAAAAAAAAATTTATTCTTACCAATTTTTTCTTCTAATACTACGCTAAAATATTCGACTAATGGCAAATTATTAAATAGAATAAGTAAATCATTGTAGGATATTAGATGAACTGTTAACCGTCTTAAATAACATGGCCTCATGAGATAATGATTGATTGTTAATGATAGACATGGTGGACCGGTAATTGACAATGAGACCAATGAACATTGTTGTCGACCAGGTTGAAATAATAACGAACGATAAAGTTTATTCAACAACATTTTTGTTTCATCTTGATGTGAGCAAATTTCAAAAATAATTGATAATTCAACCAATGACTAGAGAAAACAAGCAAAATTATGATTTTCCTTTATAATCTATTTTAGAGTAAATGAAAAAAATGATATTATAAACATTTATTTACTTGATAATCTAGTCGATTTCTTTTTACATGTTAAGATTCCTTTACAAATCGTATAATAATTCGAAGAGTTTGATTTCACTTACTTTTGATATTCCTAATGACTTTGAATACCATAAAAGTGTCTGTATATCTTTCATATTATTTAAAATCAATTGTAACGATGCCAAATTTGAAAATTTATTCGAAAATTTTTTTGTTAAAACTTGTGAAATACCACTTAATCGTAATCGAGCAATGTGATTTTGAATTTTTGGAAATAATTTACATCGAAAATGATGAAACATCGATTCATCAACATTGACCAAACTAATTGATGTTTCAGAAATGTAAAACATATTAATTAAATAATTAAAACGAGAATTTAACGTATAAAAGGCATAAATAATGTGTGTGGGAGAAAGATAATCACAAATAGAAAGAAAAATTTCATTTGGAAGACGTTCAAATCGTGTCACCATTGTAATCTGTAAAAAAAACAGAAATAAATAATGTCAAGTGTCTGTGTACAATTTTGAAAAAATCGAGTGATTCGTGCCTTGGAACAGCAATCCTTGTTAAGAAAAATTAGGCACACATGAGATTAAAAAAAAGATTATTTAAAGTAAATTTTGAAAACTTGACTTTTCAGATGAATTCGTTCTCGTTTGAATAAATGAAGTTTTAGAAAAATCCTATAAATCTTCTTTATATCTTTTTATCAAGTTAACTTACCGAATATCTTTATCACTTTATTCACACAGTTTAAAATATCAGTGATGATTCCATTTACGTGTAGACTAAAGTTGATATAATCGTATTTAGCAACAATTGAGAAAGATTGATTGTCTAATTATTCATAAAATTATTCGAATTATGTAGTCAATGTCATTCTATTTTTTTTGACGGACAACTTTCACGGTCGTTCAGTGCAGAAAGAGAGGTATGGTATATGCTGTTCAGAAAGGCATGAACATATATAGATATATATAGTGTATAATATTAAAAAAAAAAAAATTGTGTTTAGTCGAAATGTTGAGTGAGAAAAAAGTTATAAACGGCCGTTTATTGTGCATGAACATTGTCACCCGTTGACTGAACTGAACTGGGAGTATCAGATCTAAATAGTCTACTCCACATTTTGGAAAGCATTAAGGAAAGAAGATTGTATATTAGATAACTTCTTGCTATAGTTTATTTTGATGGGTTGTTATCTAATTTAAGTTGTTTCATATTTTTCTAAAATTATTAAAAGGTATAGAATGACTTTAAAGTAAAGAAGCTTGTTTTCATTTCAAATGAACTCCTCATCAAGATTTTAGGGCGTCATCAATAGAACGCCAGTGTGGAACAACTATGGCTGTGTGATTAAGTTGCTTGGCACGCATCCCCCTGGTACTGTGTTCGATGACCTTGGGCAAGTCATTAACGGTTCTTTGCCTCGGATCACCCGTCCGATAACATGCTGACTATGTTGTGACATATACCAGCCCTCGTAGCTAGTATGCGGTTAGTCAGTGTGTACGGAGAGCTCAAGCGATTGAGCGAAAGAACTCACGCTGGCCTTCTGTCAAGAGCTACAGCTAATATTAGTTGTAGGGATGATATCGGGCTTACGAAACTGTCTCCGGACAGCACCCTATACCGCAAGGTAGCCGAAAGGCGGGGTATTTTTCAATCAATCCAGTGTAAAACAACAAGAAAGTAAGAATAAAATTAATATATAGTTGATGTATTTAATTAATATTTGTCGTATATTTTATTGGACATATTATTGTAAATAGATGCATCACAATAATTTTGATTGCACTAACATACGAACTACTATGGTTATGAAATGAATAAAGCGCTTATGGATTACTCAAAATAATTGAGATTATATGTGAATATTGAAATTTATGTGTGCAAAACATATCGATTTATTTGTTCTTAAAATATGAAATACTGACAGATACTTGTCGTAGAATTGTGGATCAATATCTTATCTGATGTGTAAATGGTGCGAATAATTAGCACGGGTTTGAAAGAGAAGAATTAACAAACAACAAACGATATTCAAGATAACGTAAAACAATGATTATTTGATACTGATACGAATGATTTACCTGAAGAAGTCGCTAATACAGAAGTATAAAATGATCTAGATAGTTCCGTTACTCTTGGAATCGTCTGTGACATCATTATATTCTTAGATAAGCTTAGAGTTGGTGATGTGCCGACAGTAGAAAATATTTCTCACATGAGTCTCTAAGGCAGATCAAAAACTCCGCTGTTAATTTGCTGAGAGTAGATACATTCAGAATTGTGTACTATTCTGGCTTGGACAGTTCGCCAGTTATACTAATGGAGGTACTCTTTCTCACTCGTTAAGTATACGTTCGCCTTTGTACACAGGACCAGGTTGAAATGAGATATGAAAAATACGTGCTGTTGTAGATGCCGTTGAGATTTTCTCTCTTTTTATAGTCGTGTATTTCATTGAACCATTCGGTGTAGATAATGAACAACGTTGAAGAACGCGATGTCAACGATTCTTTCGTTACTAGTCAAGTTTAAATGATTAGTTAAAAACAGATATGATGTCAAGTGTATGGGCGGATTGGAAAACATTTTCTAGGCGGCGCTCAATAAACTTTCTAGAGTGGTACATGCAGAAACGTACTTCTAGAGATGTACGTAATTTTGCAATCAAACATTGTTTTTTTTTCTTCGAATTTTAAGAAAATAGACTGCTGCGAAATATAATTCACAGGCAATAATCTTGAAATTTTTTTTGAGATGGGATAATTGCCTCGTTGCCCGAACGCCAACGATCAAATATGATATTTTATATAAAATGTTCAATAACGTTGTTGATAATTATGATTTTGTTGCAAGATGCATGGAAAGCAGAGTTCGAGCGGAATTTAGATTTTGCTCGTTTATACATTCTCAGAATCGAATGAGGATCACGTCCCCATCTTCCAAAATCGTTTTCACGCTGAGATATCCTCAAAATACTTGAAGCATGTGAAAAACCTTAAAAATCTACGTTTTCAAAAAAGTGACCCTCGGTTTCCCGAATTTCGTTTTCGAGTTTTATGGTTAAATGTTTCAGATTCAGCGCTGAAAACTGAATCTGGAAAAGCAACTTTCAGACTTCTAGGACCATAAACGGATTTTTCCCGGTGTCTAAAATCGGTATGTGTTGAAAGCGTGCATCAAACTTTGCGGCTCTAATTCAATTTTTCTCAAAGAAGCTAGTGCCAAAACTTTTACGTGGTTGGATTCGCCAGAGGCCAGGCTTCAGACTAATAAAGAGCTTTTTTCGAAATTCTGTTTTTTCACTGAGAAAATCGACTTTTACTGATCACGTCTCCAAGACGGCCAAGTCCTTTTGCACTATTTTGAAGAAAGTTAGAATCGACAAAACCACCATAGCCCGTCTGGAAATCCTGTGAAAATCTCTACACTATCGTCATCAGATTTTCTTTCATTTCTAACCCATTCTGCGTTATCAGAAGTGACTTTGAAGCAAAACTCGCGAAAATAGTGCAAAAGGACTTG
>CAJNOQ010000631.1:0-44787 GCA_905250885.1 Didymodactylos carnosus | reverse complement strand
CGGTAATCGGAAGGTCTGGGGTTCAATTCCTCAGTCGGGCAGTGGTCTTTTTCCGTTCTGTCGTGATATAACATCTCACTGGGTGATTACGGGGCGTAACAATAACATTTAGTTTTGTTATAAAAGAGCGTAAATTTAATTCTGGTTTTCTATGAAAAACAAAAAGTTTGAAAACTAAGCACACGTATTTTTTGTATAAGATTTAAAAGGTAATAAATCAGTTACAAAATTTTTTCTATAAACCAGAATATCAGAAAAGTATGCATCGCTTTTTTTCCATTTTGCTTTGTCACTGAGAAAATTCATTTTCTCTAAATTAGCAGCGAAAAAGTGAAAATTCTGCCCATAATTCTCAATTTTCTCCACCAGAACACAGCTTTTATGCAATACAAATACCATATTCGGAATCAGTGTCACAACTGAGTCGAATGATATATATTTCAAAATGTTTCATTGAGTTTCATTTTTTGGTGAAAATGTTAGCAATTTTGCTATGTGAAAATTTAGGAAAAATTAAAGTAGTCGAATAGGATAAAAAAGTATATCATTCGACTCAGTTGTGACACTGATTCCGAATATGGTATTTGTATTGCATAAAAGTTGTGTTCTGGTGGAGAAAATTGAGAATTACAGGCAGAATTTTCACTTTTTCGCTGCTAATTTAGAGAAAATGAATTTTCTCAGTGACAAAGCAAAATGGAAAAAAAGCGATGCATACTTTTAAAGCTCGTTTAATGGCGGTTCTAATGAAGGAAAAAAATCGACTTCATCTCTTCACAAAAAAGCTAGATAGATTTACAAGAGAGGCATGTACGATTTTCAATGGCCTAATCCCCAGAACCAGACTCAGTCGGATTTTGAGTTTGAATTCAATTAAACATCATTTTTATATTCAGTTTTTAATGCTGAATCCAAAACATGTAGCTTCAAAAGTTGAAAGGAACTGTGAACGGGAAAAAATTCAGTTTTCTTAAAACTAACGGATTTTCGAAAAAATGGGTCATTCAAGTTTTTCAACTATCAAGAATTTTTTTCAAAAGTTAAAAAACACTTTTTCTTACTCAGTTCATCGCGCTCTACCGAACCATATATAAAAAGACGAAGAAAAACTTTTTTACTGAAAGTTCGAATTGCCGGCACCTTACCGTCTACCTTTGGCGCACTAAACAACGACTATATAACTAGCTTCATGAGTTTTATTTTATTTTGAATTCTTGAAAAGAACGTTCAGCAGTTCCTGTTCTTAGGAACGAGAACGGCTAACCAGTTACCATTCAAAAGAACTGAACCAGAACTGTTTCACCCCTATTCCCGAGCAATAAAACTAAATGTAGAGCGGTGCTACTGTCAGAAATATTCCAAATATTATTCTAAATTAAACATTGAAATTCGCAGACATCTTTAGTTTAATTTCTTTCAGCTCTCTGAACTTTTGTTTTTGTCGAATACGTTAGAAATAATTTTTATGGGTTTTGGTCTCAGAACGAAGAGTCATTATTAAGAGTGTTCCTATAAGACATACACTGAACATAACGTTCGCTCCGTTCTATATATTGAAGTATTATACAAACAATGTGTATTTTTCGTTTGTCTCAAAATGAAAAACGTCATTTTCAGCGTAAGTCTTCTAGGAACTCTCCCAATCAAGATTGTTGTGTACCAAGGTTATTAGGCGAACTTAGGCGAATCAAAGGCGAGAAAACATGGAGTTGTAGTGAAAAAATAGTAGGTTTTGACGAGAGTAGATGGAGCTCTGATGAAAAAACAGTAAGTTTTGGAAGTCCCCCTTCGGTCGCCGTTCGCAGCCAGGATAGGTGAGAAATGTTGTGAACCTCTCTGATTCCACGGAAAAAGCGCACAAATATAAAGCTAAAACGTTTTCTGGACACCTTCTGAAGATCCCAAGGGGGACTGCAAGTATGTCTGACCGATAAGTCATGATAGACTATCTATATTCTCTAACTTTTATTATCCGTAGATGACCTTTTTGTGTTATCAAAATCGACCTATTTGTGGCCTACATCTATCTCCCAACTACAGAAAAAGTTTGCTTAGCTTTTTTTCTCTCTGCATCAGTAAATATTATTTCAGTCATCTCTTTAAATATTTTCTCTCTCGTGGTTAAAAAGGAATTTTCTATTTTTCCTTTCTTCTGATTGGCTTAACCATGGAATATCTGACAACCATTTTTCCGTATTTTGCGTACAGACACACACAGGCTACACAGAGAGACACCCATTTTGTAAGACCCTAGACTAAAGTCAAGGGAACAATTTTAGGATAGAAAATGCCCCCATGAATGAAAATATTGTGAAATCAAACACTAAAATACAGTCGGATGAAAGGTAAGAAGAGAGCCCGAGTTCGTGAAACTGTCAAGCGTACGGCAAAATTTTCGCGTGCATCTCAGAAAATATTTCAACTTTCGGCATATCGAATGGTGTATGATATGTTGAAATTCTCTTTTTTATTCATAAAGATATTGTCATTTTAATCTCACCGGACATTTGTATCTCAAAAAATCTCACGAAACATTTTTCTAGTAAAAGTGATTTTTCTCAGGAATGACAAAATATTTTGGGCTTCAAATTTGGGGATATTCTCTACATCATCGTAGGAAAAAAGGATAAGAAAATCGTCGAGAAAACTTGAGTGTGAACTGAGATTTCAGAAAAACAAAATCGAAAATTTCGCGGGACATTTAATATGTGAAGCTCGTTTCTAGAAAAGCAATTGTCACTTTTACAGTAAGGAGAGCATTGATCTTTCACTTCTTTTATCAAAATTATTCCCAAACTGAAGACTATCTTTTGGCTATTTTTCATAACGATTACGTTTAGTTTTAGCTGAGATACGCGAGATTCAATCTCACGGGACAGAAAAAGGCCAAAGTATTTGTAACAATTTATTTGCATAGAAAATTGTCTAAACCTAAACTATTAATATTTTTCGAGAAACTTCTGCTTCAAGTTATTCATAAGAAAGACATTTAGAACTTATTCAGTCTTTAGAAAAAAATTCATGTTTCAATGGTGGGCGGTGTTAAAATCTGCACCTGCGACAATGCAACCATTATACATAAACTAATAGATTTTTTTCAGTCACTCATTTACCGTGCTACGTAAAAGTTGGTTTATTACTTCGATTAACAATTTCCTAGAGGGTTCTCTATAGAACAAGTATCTTGATAAAAAATTTTCGTGCTTTTCAAGCTGAACTGCACAGTATTCCATTAAATTTTTGAACTACTCTGCTTGAAGTTTAATCCAAGGAAAAGATCTTGCAAAATTTGCCAGTGACAAGACCTGTTATCAAACAACTTTCTACAGAATTAAACCATTAGATGTAATAAAATTTGAGTGGACTGAACATTTGAGTTATTGATGGGTGATAAACGAAGTTTATTTCATCTCTGTTTTCATGTATATATATGAATGAAAAATCATTTTGTTGTGCGTTCATAATATTCTATTTGTACACTCCTTGAAAATGAAAATATAAATTTTCAAAACGTCGCAATAAATAAATATTCAAATGACTTTATATAAAGCTGCTGTAAAAATCTTACTTTTACTTGAGTGGACTAATTGATCTTCTTATGAGTCTACGTTCTTACGAAAGTCGAGTCTGATATTACATGTTTGATTTGTGATTGAAACACGGATGGAAGAAATAGACAGTTAGATACATAGAAGTACCTTCTTCAATGTTCAACGGTGTTCACCGATCAGCAATATTTTCATTCGCTTGATTCACCATTATTAACTGTGCATACTCATTAAGTGTGGACTGTTGGAACAGCTGTGCTATACTAACGTTTTTCGTGTTCAATTTAAAGTGAGTTTGGTGAAAATTATACAATTTCATGAGAAGAAGAAAATTGCCTCCTAACCAGAAGAAATTTGAATTCATCGATATTATTTTCTGTTTAAAGACTTGATACCATAGATCGTGTACTTCACGCTCTAGTTTGTTGCTTGGTTCTATATAATCGTCGTCAACATTTTCTTTGGATCCATTCTTGTTTCGTCGACACTAATTTCTTGCTCGTTTCGTCGACACTTTTTTTATCTTGATTCATCGACAAAATGTTTTTAATCAATTAAACTTGATTCTTGTTTGTTTCACTTTTTTTTATCCGTTGTAAAACATGGAATTATAGTTGCAATTATTAAAATGTATACTACAATTTAAAATTTGAAAACAGTTGATAAAATTCAATAGAAAAGATCAACTGAGCAACGGATTTCTTTACCAAAACTAATAGTGTACAGAAAACAGTTGTAGTTGATAATAAAATATGTATAAATATACTTGTACAGCAAACCTGAGGGCTCACAAAATCATCAACTTATCAAGAATGCTACCTATCACTTACATTTTACTGTATTATATGTTTTCCATCGTCGACAGCAAACGTAAAAAAGCAGTTTTAATTTTAAACGGTTATCGTTATACACAAGATCGGGTAAGAAATAATAACACATATTGGAAATGTGAAGATCGTTCATGTACTGGTCGTGCATCACAAAAATGTTCGGATGATCCAAAAGAAACACAACAACATAGTCACAGTCCTAACCAAGATCAATGCAACGTTGAAGAATTTACAGCAAATGTAAAGAAACGCATTAGAGAAGAACCAGAACCAGTAAGAAAAATATTTAGACAAGAATTAGTTAAACTGCAAACAAAAAATCCTGGTCAAGTTCAGTTAATACCTATGTTTGAATAAATTAAAACGTCGTTATATTCAGCACGAAACGAAAGTTTCCCTCCACCACCTAAAACTTTGGCTGATGTGAAAGTAGATGGTAAGTGGAATCAAACATTAAATAATGAACCGTTTTTGTTACCAGATACTCAAAATCTAATATTTGGAACAATAGAATCTCTAGATGAATTAAGTAAAAGTGAGCATATATTAATGGATGGAATATTTCAGTCATGTCCTGTTCCATATTATCAAGTTTATACAATACATAGTGTGAATGATGGTCTATCGTCATCAAAATTATACTCATTACTTCCTCGTAAAGAGAAAAACACTTACATTTCTTTATCTCAAGATATCCAAAACGTATGCTATCGAAATAGTATTACTTTAAATTCAAAATTTGTCACATTAGATTTTGAACAAGGTGCTATATCTGCATGTGAATTATTATTTCCAAATGCCAAGATCAAAGGTTGTAATTTCCATTTTAATAAATGTTTCTACATAAAATTACAAAATTTAGGTTTTCAGTCTGCATTTATTAATTCTAGTGCCAATGATGATCCGAATGAAATTAATGTTAGAAATCTTTACAGAAAAACTTCTGCAGTAGCATTTATGCCACCAACTACTGTGAAAGATTTATGGAGTCAAACAATGGATGAGTATGATACTATTAATGGAATCACGCCTTTTTTTGATTATGTCACTGAAACTTGGATTGAAGATAGCTTATTTGATATTTCTTTATGGAATTATTATGATTTTCCCAGTTGTCGAACCAATAACAATGTTGAAGGTTGGCATTATCGACTTAACTCATCACTTAATAATGTTGCTCATCCCGGTTTTTATACATTTATCCAATCAATCCAAAATGATCATGCATATAATATAGCCTTGAAAAAAATTTGTACAAAGCAAAATAGTTTACCGCCACGTAAGAAATTATATGTTAATCGTAATCACCGTTTACATAATTTAGAAGATAGATATAAACGACACAGTATAAATTTAAATGACTTTTTGTGTAGGGTATCAAAAACAATAGGTGTTAAAAAGTTTTGATCTTTTTGTCAAATGTTTTACAAGACTATATTGTATGCATGATCATTTTGAAATAAAAACGTTATAATTGCTCAGTTGATCTTTTCTATTGAATTTTATCAACTGTTTTCAAATTTTAAATTGTAGTATACATTTTAATAATTGCAACTATAATTCCATGTTTTACAACGGATAAAAAAAAGTGAAACAAACAAGAATCAAGTTTAATTGATTAAAAACATTTTGTCGATGAATCAAGATAAAAAAAGTGTCGACGAAACGAGCAAGAAATTAGTGTCGACGAAACAAGAATAATTTAATTACTGTCGACGAAACAAGAATACCCCTTTTCTTTGTACAGCTTAGTGAAATCAGGCAATGGCAGTTTCTTTCGATCTAGTTTACCATTCTGATTCAATGGAAAGTCACTCATCAAAATAAAATAAGATGGAACCATGTAAGAAGGTAAATGCTGTTGACAATAAAGTTTAATCTGCTCTTCACTGGATTGTTTAAAGTTATTATCATCATCGTCGGAACTGAGGTAAACTTGAAGATAAGCTACTAAACATTCACTCTTTCAAAGAGTGATAAGAGTCTTTGTTTGTCCATTGACGACGCACACTGTTACCACACAATTTTTAACTATCAGATTGTCATACTGTAAAAGTGTCATTTCTATTTCAGCGACTTCTATACGTTGACCACGTAATTCTATTTGATAATCTACCCGTCCTTTCACTATTAAACGACCCTTAGAATCGATACAGCCTAAATCACCTGTAAAATACATTAGCGTTTTCTGTTGTTGTTGCCGTTGATCACTACAGTACTTGCTTGGCACAAGATATTGCCTTTTATGATTGGAACAGTTGATCTCTTCATGATATCCATCGAATACTCCAGGTCCTAAAAGCAAGAAAAATGCTTTGTCATCAGTCATTCTGTAAATGAAAGTTCTTCTTCTCTACTCACCGTCTAGATAAATTTTTCCATCATTTTCAATTGAAACCAATTGTAAATAGTCATCTAAAACATAGACTCGCTCATTTGTAATCGGTTTACTGCACGGTATATTATTGTGCGGTTGTTGTTCGTCTAAATCACTCGCTATGACTGTATGGTAAATCGATTGGACTGTGCATTCTGTTGCACCGTAAAAATTTTGACATTGCAGAAATGGTATGTTTTTTAATAATTTTGATAGACTATATGATGTCAATGGTTCACCTAGACGACGAAAATAGAGAGTCGAACAACTTAACGGAGAGAACGAGTACTTACCAGTAGACCAAATCGATCGAGCAGTACGCAACTTGTGAAAATAATAGCAGTTTCTGGACTGTGACAGGTATTCGTAGAGAAGTTGTATCGTCGTCGGTACGAGTCCAGTGACTGTCACCTGTGTTCGCTCTACGACAGATGTTAAATAGTGCAAATCAGTGTTACCACTTTCTCGTCGAAGTAACATCAAACTGGAGCGTATGATCAGGCAACCAAGAATTTCTTTTACATGTACGTCGCAAACGCTTGCAGAAACTTGAAAAATAATATCCTGAACAGCGATTGTAACAGAATGATTCAGCGAGTGTATATGTGCGACGAATTGTTGATGCTTGATTGGGACCTGAAAATAGAGAGCAAATGAGGATAGTTGTATGACTTCATGTAGGTCAAACAATTACCGCTTTCGGTACGCCAGTTGAACCACTCATAAAAATAATGTATGCCAGACTTTCAATGGACTGCTTTGAAGTGATATACGCTATGGCTATGTCAAAATGGTTCTGTAAATAAATAATTATTATATATATCAAGGAAGCGACCATGATGGACCGTGTCTCTAATTTATGATGACGAGAACGACAACTAATAAGAAGCTTCCTTCGTAGACGAGTGAGAAAGCCCGATAGATGCTCCCACCTGTTCGGTAAGACAATGTATTCCACTCAAAGGATCTTGATGATTTAATGAACAATAGACGGCTCCACATAAAGCAGACTGGAGAAGGACTGTGTCAGATTAAAATGTTTTAATCGAGCTATACAAGTTAAGTACACATCCACCGGTACTCTCATTTATCATCTCTAAACGCTTTACGGTAATTAGGTATCTGATAAAGCTTTTGTAATGACTGAAGATGATCAGTTGCAGTGTTTGAGAACGTAGGGATGATAACAGGTGTAACAAGTTTTAGCATTGATAACAAAAATAGAGTATAAACGAAAATAAGACTAGCAGGTTGTAGCGTAGCATTTGTAATTAATGTTTGAAGAATATTAATTAAGCCTAAAATTTTTTTCAATTTGGTAAGACGAAAACGTCGAAGATTATCTTGTTGTACGTCCATTATTTCTTTGTGTTATGAACTTCGTCACTTGACAGTATTTTTTATTCTTATTAGACTCATATACATAATCTGTATATCATATCGTCCGCTACGCGACAATGATGAAGCAATTATTCCGTTGTTCATTAGTAAAACGCAGTGCAGACGATCGGAAAGTAAATTGCATATATTTTTGTAAGTTTCTACTCAATTTTCAGTTTCATTCTAAATTCATATAACCAAAATTCACATTCATTCTCGTATTTTTGATCATTTTGTGAAAAACTATAAACGTGTTTTAATCGTATTAAATATGAGCAGACTACGAATTTCTGTAGAAGAACAAACAGCTATTTTTGCTTGTCAATAAAAGTTTATAAATATACAAAACAAACGCGTCCGATCGGTCCGCTGATACACTTCGATTTTAGACTGTTTAATGGAAAGACTATTGCCTGCCGTTGGTATCATTCTATTAAACAATGTTTATAGTGACACTTTTACACTTTATTGTCATATATTAAATCAGAAATTGGCCGCTATCGATTTATCTGTATATTGCATTAATTCCCCCAAAGAACATGATTATTATTGAGAATCACTCAAAACCTATGAAACCAATCCAATGTATTATCGACTCCACCATTAACCACAACAATTAGCATTGTTCATCATCGTGGAAGAATCTATTTGCTAACAAATATGTTAGATAAACAGAATCGAAAAATACAATTTACAATACAAGACTTGCGTGACCAGCTACTTACATCTATTTACAACCTTTGTTGATATAGATAATTTCGAACTTGATTTAGAAAAGTTATTAGAGAACGACTATATTCAATATCTAAATAAAATGAATAAAATTATTAAACCATTAAAAAATCGTCTATTAGACAGGGAACTAGATAATCAAAATAATAATCATTTTTCGTTATATTTAAAATTTCTTGAATTATGTAAATTACGTCAAAAACTAAAGAAAATTGATTTCTATGGTTCAGATAATGAAACTATATTTAAGATCACACACGATGTACTCGAATTCGAAAATGAATTAAATCCGTTATCGGAGTCACCAGCGAAACGTAGTTTGGGTTTTATATTCAAACAATTCATTGAAATATTAAAAGGTGAACATATGTTTATGAGTATTAGTCTATTATCGTCTGAATTAAAATCTGAATTTTTACGTTTATTAAGCGGCGATCGATTAACAGTTGCACATTCATTTCTACCATTAGAAGTATTTTGACGTAATGCAATGGTGTGTTATAATCATACATTAGTTGAAAATCAAAATTTAATATTAGAATCTTATATAAAGTATATTATTGCTGGTTTTCCATTCGAATTAATTGATTGTGATCAATTTCATATTCAAGAAAAAGTTTTAACTGAAGTTATGAATTCTTTTACTAATTAACGTATTTTAGTAATTAATATTATTGGACCATAGAATAGTGGTAAAAGTACAGGATTAAACTATATGTTATTATTAAACTATAGGTACGTTATTTGAAACACGTGAAGGTCGTTGTACACGAGGTGTATACGCTTCATTTGTTAAGTCAAATATTCAAAATATTGATTATATATTATTAATCGATACCGAAGGTCTATTATCAGTTGAAACAAGTGATAAGGAATATGATCGTCGACTTGTGTAGTTCTGTTTGGCGGTTTCGCATTCAGTTATTGTCAATATATTGGGTGATGTAAATGAAGGATTAAAATATATGATTACACTATGCACTGATTCATTAAAGCAGTTAAAAGTCAATAAAGTACCAAAACCAACTGTACAGTTGTGCTGAATCAAAAGACCGATCCAAATAGTAGAAATCATTAGGAAGCTATTAATAAGATTGTTGCTGATTTAAAAGATGAGAGTTTAGGTGAAACAATTGCTATTAACGGATACGTGAACGCTTATCAAATGATCCAGGCAGTGCATGTCTTCTATGTATTGAACCTGATTTTCTTGAGAAAACACAAGAATTAGTATCAAAAATTGTAAAATCAGCAAAAATTTGTTACGATAGTGCAGATAATGCAAATTTTACTCCGCCATAAGTACTTTTTGAAACTTTTGAAGAGAAAGAAAAGTCTGGATTGTTTGCATAGTGCACTGTTGTTTTACTAAGTTTTAGAACTCATTTAAAATTAGGAAGAAGTAAAATATGATTTATAGTTGAATATTGTTCTGATTAAGATATCTGCTTACTTTCAGACAATGGCTATCGAAGTCGATAACAATATTTGACATATTACAAAAATTTCCCGATCTAACGTACTTTCGCGATATCAACGGAAAAATATAAGTACATCGAAGCCCGGCACAAGTAATAGAGAACATACGGATGACAGAATACGAAATATCATTGGTAAACTTGCATCAACTAATCTTTCATCTCAACGACGATATCAAATGATTGAAGAATATTATAATTTACCTGAAGTTTAAATCAGAAAATTGTACCAGAAACAATTTAAAAATTATGAAGATAATCTTACTCAAGAATTAGAAAATCTGTTTAAATTAGAGAATACTTCTGAACGTATTCGTGAACGAAGTATAGCATTTTTAAAACGACAAATTACAGGTACAAAGGATGCTTGGTGTACTGCTACAATTCAAGCATACGATAGAAAACGGAAGTTTTGGTACGTGATGGTGCTGCTGAATTAAAAGCATCAATTGATTCTGTAATAGAAAATGAAAAAACATTAACGAAAGATGCAGCTAAGAATAAATTTGAAGAAATGTGGAAGAAGAAGATCGATTATATTGAAAGTAGTTTCAATGTCGAGGAACGAATTCGAATGGCAATAAAATTTGGAAACAAATGAAATACTCAGTATTTTAATGTAAACGCTCAGTATCATGTAACTTGCAAACAGTAAATAAATCAAACTATCAGTATAAATTAATAATTTGTGCGTGTGGGAGGAGTGGAGAGTGTGAAGTTTGGCTGTAGTTGTGGACTAGAGTGCGGGGTGAGGGCGAACCGTGGAAAAACCACTTTGGAATCGTTAAAGGTACCGAAATCGTTTTTTCTCAGTTGTAGCAATCGGAACTGCAGCTGGAAACGTGATTCCAGGTAATTTTCGAGGCCGCTAAGCTATACAGGAAGGCACACATCCACACCCTTAATACTAAATCTTTTTAAATTAATTACTGAGCTTTTCAAACTATTTACTGAACAAAAAATAACTTTTTACTACGAGAAAAATACTGAGCAATTAAATACATGTCATAAAATTTGTCTAATCAAATTATAGTATATTTGAATGATCATCACTGCCAACACATGAAAATATTATTTCAGTTAGATTTCAAACTATTAAAAATTTGATAGTATCAGAAAATTGGATTGAATTAATTCAAAAATTAAGAGACGTTTTTTTTATGAATTAATACGTCTTAAAGATAGTGCTATTGAACAATTTGAGATTATTTAAAATAACATCGAATTTTACACTATCCACAATTTTAAATTTTAAGTTCATAAATCAGGACGTGTTAATTAATCATCTACCTGAAAACGAGAGAGAAACTTTATCCGATATGTGTCAATCGCCGAATGGTAGTGGCAATCGTCAAACAAATTAATAAAAGGTGTTACAACGGTTGCATCATTCATGACAGGCGGCTCATCTTCAGCATCCAAAATTATGACAAGAGCAGCACCAAAAGCACTTGAGATTGATTTCAGAAAACGAATAAGAGATGCAATAATAACTGAACTTAGAGTTGATCCATTACATTTATCAAACATTTTACAATTAGTAGCATTTTTCGATGAAATTTATCAACAACTAACGAAATTAGTTGAAGATAAAGGAGTTTTACATCCAGCGGAAATTGATTTGATACAAAAAATTGCCAATTTCATTAATGCAATAATAAATGATATAAATCTTGAATTAAATGTTTTCGGTCTTTCATTATCAATGAATGTCGCTTCGGTCGTACATTCAAATGCATTTCTGTTACTTACAGCATTATATTATCGTGAACAACAACATCTTTTTAATGAACAGATTCATACGTTAACTAGGCAAAAATCATCGCCATTAAACTATTTCAATAGTATGATTGTACCGGATGCAGCATTTGACAATGAAAACGGTGAAC
The DNA here is from genome assembly GCA_905250885.1 of Didymodactylos carnosus. Taxonomy (NCBI): domain Eukaryota; kingdom Metazoa; phylum Rotifera; class Eurotatoria; order Philodinida; family Philodinidae; genus Didymodactylos; species Didymodactylos carnosus. The sequence goes on along the minus strand of CAJNOQ010000631.1, from coordinate 32,553 downwards.
ATTTCGTTAAGGGTCTAGTAAATACTATTCGACGGAATTTAACATAAAGTCCACAGAAGATAATTTCAAGTACACTAAAAGTGCAACAAAATTTAAATCGAAAAGAATTACAAGTGATATGTGATGATAAATTACGAACTGCAGATAACCAGTGGTTATTAAAATATCCTCGTGGAAAAAAATAGTTGCACACAGTATTTTTAAGATATTTTCCTTATAAAAATATACTTTTACAAAAACGAACGCATATTCTGATAGCGCTTGGAATTCTCTACAATTCTGTATATTTATATCTTGTCTTGCATTTATTTGCTGAAAAACAAATTGAGTGCAATGACGGTCCCCGCATCGTCAGATTCCCAGAAATTGTAATGAGTGTGGCATCTCAATATTTTCTATTTTTCTCGTGTTTCTTTAGGACCCAAGGGTTAATGTTTTTTTAAAAAGATGCGCCGCGAAATGCTCTATAAAACCATACCTAACCTTTAATTTTAGAGCTTCAAGCAAGAAAACTGCGCAGATTATACGAAAGACGAAAAAAATGAAAACTTTGAAAATCTGTTTTTTTCCACCTGGACGTTTTTCTTTTGCTACTATTTCCGTAAAAAAAGGGTTGCGAAAGTGAGAAGTCAGATCTTTTTGTACTTCTGAATGTGCTCTTTCTCGTGGTCTGTAAAAAATCTTTTAGAACTGATGGTGTGGAAAAAGACTAAAAAAGTAGCGAAAAAATGCACCTTTTTGATACTTGTCAGTTGGGGGTACCGTACCTTCGCTGTACTCAAATTATTTTTCAGCAAATAAATGTAAGACAAGACATAAATATATAGGATGATAGAGAATTTTAGGCGCTATTAGAATATATAATTACTTTTATAAAAAGGAATTTCTATAGTGATAATAAATTTAAAAAGCAAGTTAAAGAAATAGTAACAAAATGCAGTGCGTGGGAATCTGATAATGTGGGGGCCGTCATTGCACTCAATTTGTTTTTCAGCAAATAAATGCAAGACAAGATATAAATATACAGAATAGTAAAGAATTACAAGCTCTATCAGAATATGGGGTCACTTTTGTAAAAGTATGTTTTCGTAAGGAAAATATCTTAAAAATACTATGTGCAACTATTTTTTTCCACGAGGACATATTGAACAGCCAACGAATATGATTGTAGATGAATTTCAATTGATATGGAAGACGATGGAACGAACAATGGAACAACAGATACTTGATGAGAAGAATCAACGAAAAGTTATACTTATTAATTTCTTTCATCTTATTAGATTTATCATCTACTCTAATTGGTGAAAGATCATTATTACAATTCGTTGATGAATTGTTGCTATCATCTGGTGGTGGTGCAGAAGAAAATTTACAAAACAAAGGACAATGTATGATATTAATACTGTATTCATATTTAAAAAATGTAAAAATTGAATCGGGTACAAAATTCACAGTGTATAATAATACGTACACCCTAACGAAGAAAGGTGTCAACTTTTTTCGAAAGTTACCATAAGCAGATTTATCATTGATTAATCTAGTTAATTTTATGAATAGTTCCGAAGGGAAAGATAAAATGACACTAACATCAATTAAAAATTTTCAATTATTCTTAGGGAGTATAGAGAGATGTAAAGCAAGAAATGGGGAAAAGGGCAAATTTTTCAAAAGAAGGATCCTACTCACTATGAAATTAGTGTATATTCAGGCAACTTCCCAGATTAAAAAGCTGATATTGTTAGCTAATTTCGAAAATAGATGGAAACATAGGTAATTGACCACGCCGAATCTCGTGGCAATATTTGTTTTTCAAAACAGTTTCAAAAGCCTAGGGAAAACCTATATTAGGTGAAATAACTTATTTTTGTCTTTTTTTGAGTAATATTAAAAAAGTCATAATCCAGTCAAGATCCATCCAAATTACGCCAGAATGCCAGGATGTACTCTATTTTACCTGCTTAATATTATAAAGTTCAATGAAAGCTTTAAAATCAACAGTAAATACTTTTGTTTTTTAAAAGGTTTTCTAGAAATCTTCCGAAGTACAACAATGTTTTTTACTACTCTCAAGTAAAAAGTGAACAGGTAAAATAGGGTACATCTTGGTATTCTGACATAATTTGGATGAATCTTGACTGGATTATGACTTTTTTAATATTACTCAAAAAAAGACAAAAATAAGTTATTTCACCTAATATAGGTTTTCACTAGGTTTTTGGAACTGTTTTGAAAAACAAATATTGCCACGAGATTCAGCGTGGTCGATTACCTATGTTTCCATCTATTTTCGAAATTACTACACCCAAAGAAATATTGATCCTGGACTCTCACGTAATCCGATGCCACGCGTGAACCAGGAAAATTAAGAGTTAGCATAGTTCCGATTTGGAGAGGACACTTGGGACTCTCTATCTATAAAAATAACTGCTAGATTTCTATTTCAGTTTCCGGAGATCCAAAGTGGTTTTCCAAAGATATCCTAGAAAACCAGTCTTCCTAATGGTTCCGCAAAAGTGTTTTGCTTATGAAAACATAGGCTAAACTGTCTTCTTTCGATTGTTGAAAATCGCAAGTCCCTATCTTTTATCGTTTTGAGTTATTCGGACAACAACAAGGACCTTGAGTTTTGACGCTGGTGGTAGAAAGGAGAGAGAAAGCCAAATGCTGCTAGACGAATGTTCTCCGTAGTATTGGCTGTTTAGTACCCATACCGTTATCATGATAGTTTTCGGAGGTTAACTAGCATCTCTTTCTGTAACTCTCGTTCAATTAAAGTAAAGTTTCCTTCACTTTTAGGAATTTACATGAATTTGTGTGAATTTGGATGACCTTACATGAATTTGAACAGTTGAAGTTAACGGGCTAAATTCAACTGTTTTCCCCTTGTACACTCATCCAATCCCGTCCCAGCGGAAAGACTTTCGTTCTGAAACACTCAATCTCGATGAAATTTTCAAGATTTGTTAAATAACACTTAACTACAATACTTCACGTAAGAAATAATACTTGAGATAAAAATTTTAGATTTATACCTTCAATGTTTTTCATGTTTTTCTTGTTGATCGGTATACTGGACATTTTTCGAAAGTTCATATTGTTAAATAGGTTTTTTCTTCTGTTTGCACACAGAGTTCCCAAAGTTCATTAGCATTTTTCTTCATCAATTGAGCAAATTTTAAATAGGTTTCTAAAGTTCCTTTTGATAAATGATATTTTTCTATAAAATATTTTGCCAATTTGTTTCGTCGTTTCAACATTTTCATTGGATCCTCAAGTGAGAGTTGCCGTTTCATTTCTTCCTCCGTTCTAGTTTCTGATCCAATTGATCCTTCGATCATTCTCCAATAATTTCTACCATTAGAAATCGGCGTACCAACAGTTGTTGATTAATTCTTGTTGCATATGGTGATAGTCGATTTTCGAGAATAGTTCTAAAATATTTGTTGGCATCTTCTTGTGTAAATGATGGCGTAGTTACACCATAGAAGTTGTCGTTCTCCTGTTTGTCCTTGTTGTTAGACTGATGTTTGCTACAACGGTACGCATAATATTCACATTTACTCAACCGAGTAAAAGCACTTGCAAACCGTCCACGCTAGGTGCGAAGAAATTTTTCTAAGTTTTTTTCTCGCATTGGGAATATGGCATCGTGTTCACATCACCAGCCTTTTGTCTCCAATAGACGTGTTGCATAACAAAGTTGATCCCGATTATATCTCGGTAAGTTACGAAGTGATTCTAGAACAAACCTGCGGGTGAACCGTCCCAAGCGACAAATCCCGATTTAACCGAGATGTATTTTGCCATGGGTTATTTTCGATGCTGATCACGAATCTGATATTCATCTTGGCCCATATGGCTTTCTAGTTTGGATGTCCAGAAACCATGTATGAAATCCATCATGAATAATTGAACGAAAAAGATTCTGATATGGTCACTTTGTAGAGCAAGTTAAATTACACAGCTGCACAAGTTTTGAGATCAACAGAACAAGTTCTCTTAGAGATATGAAATTTTTACTTTCATCGCTCGTTAAAATTATAGACATCATAGTTTTTCTTACATTAAAAATTTTGTATCTCTGAGAGAACTTGTCTATCTGCTTAATTTAAATTTCTGTACAAATTCGTCATATCAGAATCTCTTCACTCAATTATTCAGGGTAGATTCCCAGAGACCTGGTTTCTGGAGATCCATATTAGAAAGCTATGGGGAACGAAGCAAATATCGTCCATCCACCTTTCGAATTTGGACCTACCTAAGCATGAAATTCATAAGAAATAAGCTAGCTGCACTTGCTGAAGAAGCGGCCGCTTCTCCAGCTAGCTAAAAGAGTAAAATTTAGCGGGTGCAGCTAGCTGCAGCATAGCTGCATAATATTATTATCATTGGTATTCCATTATTTATATATATATATTGCTGTAATTTTGTTATTTTTATGAGTGTTTGCAGTTGTTTCAGGTGCTGTAGACTTCGTTTCTAGATATTCAGCAACTAACTAAAAGCGAACGCCAGTGACTAACATATGCCACTGCACACTGGTGCAGACTAAGTTTTCTGTCTGTTATTAAACAATTACAGTCTCGAAGAAGGTCGAATGCCTAAGTTTTGTTTTCACATCACTTTTAGAAATAACAAATCATTAAATGAGGTTTTTCTTTCATTTTCTACTTTCATTCATAGGTGATGAAAATAATCGATACAGTTGTAGTACAGGCCATCAATTGCGAGCATTTGCCGGTATAAAATTTGAAGTAACAAATGAAGCTAGTTTATATCAATGTAATGAAATTGATAATAATAGTCACATTGTTGTTAAAGGTATTAGAAAAAATTGTGAGGAAATGAAATTAGATTATCAGTTATGGGATTTTAATTTAATAACAACTGCTGATGAATCAGCCAAACTTAACAGTAAATTTTTGTAAGGATGTGTTTATGTTTGAAATAAAACTGGTAGAAATATTTATGAAAAATTTGATATGGAATATGTTACAAATACTACACCAAGTTCATTACCAGAGTTTTATCATTATATTTTATTATTGGACAGTTCTGGTTCGATGAAAGGTGGTTAATGGAAAAATTTAATTGCTGGTGTAAACGAATTAGTTAATACACGACGTACAAACAGTGATGATGATCGTATAACAATTATAACATTTACTAATATAGCAAAAATGTTTTGTTCTAATCAAAAAATGAAAGATATTGATACGAAAAATATTGCTTTTACCGATGGTACAACAGCATTTGGTCCCGCATTTCAATTAGTTATAAAGCAATAGAAACGAATAGTAATGACGCTGTGGTGCCTAGTGTTGTTTTAGCAACCGGACAGAAAGATATAAATTTATAATACATTATTGTATTGTGAGTGATGGTGAAGCTGAGTATCGGGATACTGAATTAAATCATTAATCAACAATAAATTTACAAATAAAAGATTTTTGGATCGTAGCATTAGGTCAAGGTCAAATGACCATTTTAGAACAGATTGATACTGTTACATATACCAGTTAAAAGATTCAAGCGAATTGGTTCGAATTTATGCAGAAATTGCACAAAGTTAAACAAAGTATGATAAAGAACCGTTTTTTAGATCAACTTTTAACTGTATATCTAGATTTGTTTTACTTTAAGACTATCATCGTCCTTAGTCTACACCGGTTTTAACCCTAATTCGCTGATTGAGAAAGTGCAACAGAAAACTGTAAAGTTAAAATGAATATCCATTTTAAATTGACGGCTGAATTTGAAATGAATATTCATTTTTTGACTGTAATTCTACAACACTAAGTAAGAAGATATCTGGATGTGTATATCGATGAGCATTTTGACGTGAAAAAGAACTTACACACAGACATAAAGCTATGATAGGTAGGTTAGCAATGGCTGTTCAAGTTTGGATTTGGCAAGAGGAAGGAAGGGATGAAAAAGCTTCTATGTTTTTTACTAAATGTATGAAATGTATTTTTCGTTGTACAGCCTTGGAATGTAAAACATTTTCTTTTTATATACGAATATGCTTTTATACCTTTTTCTTGCTGTTGTTTTAATCGAAATTTTGTTTATGATAACTGTACTTTTCTTTGCATTAGTTACACAATTCTTACGGATATTACTTATTCTACCGGATTCTCCACTGTGGGTTTTCACGGTATATTACACTATATTCGACAGTATACATCAACGATATCGCTTTTTTCCCGTTCTCTTTAATATTTTTTCTTTCTATGCACACTATATAGAGAGCTGTAAAGCAAGAAATGGGGAAAATGGCAAATTTTTCAAAAGAAGGATCCTACTCACTATGAAATTAGTGTATATTCAGGCAACTTCCCAGATTAAAAAGCTGATATTGTTAGCTAATTTCGAAAATAGATGGAAACATAGGTAATCGACTAATTTCGAACATGTTCGGATTGCTCCGTACGGAATATTTCTTTTAATGTGTTTTGGGTGTTAACTATTGTAGGGTAGGTAATATGATTGCGCTGCCGGCTTCTGATATACTTTTGTCTTCAATACTCCTCTTTCAATACTAGCTCTTACATCTAGGTAATCGATAGTTCTTCCGATTTCATACGTTAGTCTTATGGCAGAATCTTGTTGGTTGAGGCCTCCTTTACCAAAGTTACCAGAGCCTGCACTGCTCCTTCTTGCGGTATCATAGTATAAAAGTCAGTGATGTCAAAAGTTATTAACTGGCTGTGTTGCGTGATTTTATATTTTTCGAGCTCAGAAATAAAATCTAACGAGTTTTGTAACGCATAGTCGTCTGTTGCTTTATCAAAGATAGGTCTCAGTAGATTGTCTAGATAGTTAGACATTTTTGCTCTAGCTGATTGTATTCCGGCCATAATTGGTCTTAAAGGTACCCCTGGCTTGTGATCTTTCGGGTTGTAGTATAAGTGCGGTAAAGCGGTCTGATTGGCTCCGGGGGCTAGTCTGTTATATATAGTTTGTGTAATTTCTTTATTCCTTAACATGCTTTGCAGAAATATACGTGTTTTTTCAAATACGTGGTTAGTTGGGTTTTTTAATACTTCCTTGTATGCCTTAGTTTTGGACATATATTGATCAGATTTTGTCATGTATTCATGCGGTTTACTTGCGTGAAATACTTTAGACTTGTCTGTGTTTCGGAAAATGATCTCTCCTTTTTTTGCCTTTGTTGTAATTTTCTTACACTTTTCGCCGCCTCAATATCAATTTTTTCTTTTTTGATGCTTGCTTTCAGTTCTTGAAAAATGACTTTAGTAAATTCTCTCTACTGCCTGCCTTTTTTTTGTGGCTGTTTGACCTATTATTTTATTGAATTTTGTAGTTAGTTTCTCGTTCAGAGTTTCACATTCTTTTCCGAGCCGTTCTAATGCAATATGTGATGATGACAAAACAAATTTAGGGCCATTAACTAGCATACGTTTTTCTCCCGGTTGTAATACCAGATAGTCATTGTTGGCCTGCGGCGGGAACGGGATGGTGAAAGATCTGACTGAGTTCTGTCCCTTTTCCTCTCTTAACGATCGTTCATGCTTTCGGCTTTCTCTTCTAAAAAACGTTGCCGTTTTGTCATTCTTTCTTTACTGTCACTTGCCATCCCTTCAAATATTTGTTTTATTAACTCCTCGTTGTTTTGATTATTTTCTAGGACGGCTGTCATTTTTTCGTTCACCTTTTTTTTAATTTGTTGCAGTTCATCCTCTCTAGCTCTCAGCATGACCTCTGTTAATTCAAGTTTAGCTTTTGCTATTATGTTATTCCACTTTGTGGTGTATTCGGTATAGGATGGTAACTTGACGGATGCGACTAATGGTATATTCATTGCGTTTAGAGTGGCTGGGGGGATTTTTAGGCCTATTTTTGTTTGTATCTTATGAATCTGTTCTCGTATGCTGAGTTCATTCTTTTTTAATGTTTTTAATTCGATGATACTTTTTCTCGCGCTGTCATTTTTTCCGTTATCCGTTACTTTACCGTATCTTATCCGATTCTTACCATCAGCTTGCAGTTGTTCTATTTTTCTTTCAACAACCTGTTCAATGACCTCTATGCCTTCCTTACAGTAATCGTATAATTCACAAGTGAGAACATCATATAATCTGTTCTCTTCTAGGGCGAAATTCACCTGGTCGCTGGAGTTTAAAGTGTTCAAAAGTTTAATAACTTTTAAAATGGCAACAGACGATTTTTGATCTCTTTCTTCTTTCTGTTTGGTAAGTAAATCAAACTGCTTTTGTATATACGCTTTTTTATCTTGTGGGTTCTTTAAGAAATGGAGTCTGAAAATTTCTCTTGGCCACAGTGGAGTATCTTGACTAGATAGCTTTAAATATTTATGCCAGAGTCGTTTCTTTTCGGCTGTTTTTTTAGCATGGTCGAATGTTCTAACCAATTCGACAAATAAACCGTCATCCTCTATGTTTTTACAGGATAATATTCGAATTTCACTTAATATTTTCTCCTGAATACGAACAACACTGATTCCTGAATGAAAACAACATTGAGAAGTCAGATGAAAGCAGGTAAAGAAAGAATCATACACGGAGGGTCAGGAGTTACTTTCCTGTTAAAAGACCGATACTGAGTAGAACGGCTTCAAAGTTTTGCCTTGACAATACCTCTGACCCAGCATTTTTGTCACTTAATTCCACTAGATCTGTCCAAAAGTATACCTGTTTGTACTGCGTATAGAAAATCATTGCTACGCACTATATTACCAGGCAACACGCTTAGAGAAAATGTTTACAAAGCAGTCAGAGTCCCCCAGAAGAAGTAAACATAAGACAGACATGATCATTACCGTTGATCTTTGGAGCAATCTCTATGATAGCTAGTATCTTTTCCACAGCCAGCGGTATCTTTACAACATACCAAACACAAAAACTAGCAGCTGATGCGTCTAATGCGTGGGCAATACTAGTGCAACACGCAAAGCGCGGTTATATATCGGCTACAGGAAAATGGTATACAGGAAGCTAAAGTACTCCAAGACTGTGTGTACAACATTCAAGCGATTGAAAGTGCCATGACGGCAGTTGTAAAAGATCAAAATGTACTGAAGAGTGTTATTACCCGCATGTTAAAAAAGAACGTAGCTAACGAATGAGACCTATCTTTGATAAAGCAACAGACGACTATGCGTTACAAAACTCGTTAGATTTTATTTCTGAGCTCGAAAAATATAAAATCACGCAACACCGCCAGTTAATAACTTTTGACATCACTGACTTTTATACTATGATACCGCAAGAAGGAGCAGTGCAGGCTCTGGTAACTTTGGTAAAGGAGGCAGGATACGACAAGTTAAACGGGCTAAAAATAAAAACAATAGAAAAGTTAGCAAGATTCGTCATGAAAAATAACTATTTCTACTTTGAAGGTAAATTTTACCATCAAACGAAAGGTGGAGCGATGGGGAGCCCCCTAACGCTTACGGCAGCTAACGCATGCATGAAAATCTGGGAGCGCGACATCCGAGAGCTGCAACGGGCTGAAAACGAGCTGTATATGAGATATGTGTTTTATGACATCATCATGAACGAGGGACCAGATAAAAAGACTACTATTCGACCTCAACCAGCAAGATTCTGCCATAAGACTAACGTATGAAATCGGAAGAACTATCGATTACCTAGATGTAAGAGCTAGTATTGAAAGAGGAGTATTGAAGACAAAAGTATATCAGAAGCCGGCAGCGCAATCATATTACCTACCCTACAATAGTAAACACCCAAAACACATTAAAAGAAATATTCCGTACGGAGTAATAGTAAGGGCAATCCGAATATGTTCGGAATTAGACGATTTCATAGAAGAAACATATAAGATAAGAGTTCGATTGCCATTAAATAAATATCCACCAGTTTTTGTAGAAGGCGAAATAAAAAGACTTTTTAAGGACATCAACGTTCAAAACTGTGAGCATATGTATCCTCTAGTGGCTAACTCTAATCGTAGAGGTGAACCTGTAGTGAGAACCAACTCTCATTCTCATATGTTTATTTGAAGCAAATGAACAGCTATATATAGTACAAAGTTAAACAAGATTTTTACGTATGCTATTGTAATTTTGATAGAGATTATCCCAGTTTTTGTTAGGATCTGCCTTCCCCGGCTGCTCATAAGGTTCATTCTCTCTCCATTCTACTCTTGTACCATTCTTGCGCAACTCTTGTTTCATTCTTTGTTTTCGTTTCCTTCCGCAAGGTATTTTCCCAACTCTTTCTGTTCTTATGTAACTCATGCTCACCTCTTGTAAAAATCTTGTTTAACTTTGTACTATATATAGCTGTTCATTTGCTTCAAATAAACATATGAGAATGAGAGTTGGTTCTCACTACAGGTTCACCTCTACGATTAGAGTTAGCCACTAGAGGATACATATGCTCACAGTTTTGAACGTTGATGTCCTTAAAAAGTCTTTTTATTTCGCCTTCTACAAAAACTGGTGGATATTTATTTAATGGCAATCGAACTCTTATCTTATATGTTTCTTCTATGAAATCGTCTAATTCCGAACATATTCGGATTGCCCTTACTATTACTCCGTACGGAATATTTCTTTTAATGTGTTTTGGGTGTTTACTATTGTAGGGTAGGTAATATGATTGCGCTGCCGGCTTCTGATATACTTTTGTCTTCAATACTCCTCTTTCAATACTAGCTCTTACATCTAGGTAATCGATAGTTCTTCCGATTTCATACGTTAGTCTTATGGCAGAATCTTGCTGGTTGAGGTCGAATAGTAGTCTTTTTATCTGGTCCCTCGTTCATGATGATGTCATAAAACACATATCTCATATACAGCTCGTTTTCAGCCCGTTGCAGCTCTCGGATGTCGCGCTCCCAGATTTTCATGCATGCGTTAGCTGCCGTAAGCGTTAGGGGGCTCCCCATCGCTCCACCTTTCGTTTGATGGTAAAATTTACCTTCAAAGTAGAAATAGTTATTTTTCATGACGAATCTTGCTAACTTTTCTATTGTTTTTATTTTTAGCCCGTTTAACTTGTCGTATCCTGCCTCCTTTACCAAAGTTACCAGAGCCTGCACTGCTCCTTCTTGCGGTATCATAGTATAAAAGTCAGTGATGTCAAAAGTTATTAACTGGCGGTGTTGCGTGATTTTATATTTTTCGAGCTCAGAAATAAAATCTAACGAGTTTTGTAACGCATAGTCGTCTGTTGCTTTATCAAAGATAGGTCTCATTCGTTAGCTACGTTCTTTTTTAACATGCGGGTAATAACACTCTTCAGTACATTTTGATCTTTTACAACTGCCGTCATGGCACTTTCAATCGCTTGAATGTTGTACACACAGTCTTGGAGTACTTTAGCTTCCTGTATACCATTTTCCTGTAGCCGATATATAACCGCGCTTTGCGTGTTGCACTAGTATTGCCCACGCATTAGACGCATCAGCTGCTAGTTTTTGTGTTTGGTATGTTGTAAAGATACCGCTGGCTGTGGAAAAGATACTAGCTATCATAGAGATTGCTCCAAAGATCAACGGTAATGATCATGTCTGTCTTATGTTTACTTCTTCTGGGGGACTCTGACTGCTTTGTAAACATTTTCTCTAAGCGTGTTGCCTGGTAATATAGTGCGTAGCAATGATTTTCTATACGCAGTACAAACAGGTATACTTTTGGACAGATCTAGTGGAATTAAGTGACAAAAATGCTGGGTCAGAGGTATTGTCAAGGCAAAACTTTGAAGCCGTTCTACTCAGTATCGGTCTTTTAACAGGAAAGTAACTCCTGACCCTCCGTGTATGATTCTTTCTTTACCTGCTTTCATCTGACTTCTCAATGTTGTTTTCATTCAGGAATCAGTGTTGTTCGTATTCAGGAGAAAATATTAAGTGAAATTCGAATATTATCCTGTAAAAACATAGAGGATGACGGTTTATTTGTCGAATTGGTTAGAACATTCGACCATGCTAAAAAAACAGCCGAAAAGAAACGACTCTGGCATAAATATTTAAAGCTATCTAGTCAAGATACTCCACTGTGGCCAAGAGAAATTTTCAGACTCCATTTCTTAAAGAACCCACAAGATAAAAAAGCGTATATACAAAAGCAGTTTGATTTACTTACCAAACAGAAAGAAGAAAGAGATCAAAAATCGTCTGTTGCCATTTTAAAAGTTATTAAACTTTTGAACACTTTAAACTCCAGCGACCAGGTGAATTTCGCCCTAGAAGAGAACAGATTATATGATGTTCTCACTTGTGAATTATACGATTACTGTAAGGAAGGCATAGAGGTCATTGAACAGGTTGTTGAAAGAAAAATAGAACAACTGCAAGCTGATGGTAAGAATCGGATAAGATACGGTAAAGTAACGGATAACGGAAAAAATGACAGCGCGAGAAAAAGTATCATCGAATTAAAAACATTAAAAAAGAATGAACTCAGCATACGAGAACAGATTCATAAGATACAAACAAAAATAGGCCTAAAAATCCCCCCAGCCACTCTAAACGCAATGAATATACCATTAGTCGCATCCGTCAAGTTACCATCCTATACCGAATACACCACAAAGTGGAATAACATAATAGCAAAAGCTAAACTTGAATTAACAGAGGTCATGCTGAGAGCTAGAGAGGATGAACTGCAACAAATTAAAAAAAAGGTGAACGAAAAAATGACAGCCGTCCTAGAAAATAATCAAAACAACGAGGAGTTAATAAAACAAATATTTGAAGGGATGGCAAGTGACAGTAAAGAAAGAATGACAAAACGGCAACGTTTTTTAGAAGAGAAAGCCGAAAGCATGAACGATCGTTAAGAGAGGAAAAGGGACAGAACTCAGTCAGATCTTTCACCATCCCGTTCCCGCCGCAGGCCAACAATGACTATCTGGTATTACAACCGGGAGAAAAACGTATGCTAGTTAATGGCCCTAAATTTGTTTTGTCATCATCACATATTGCATTAGAACGGCTCGGAAAAGAATGTGAAACTCTGAACGAGAAACTAACTACAAAATTCAATAAAATAATAGGTCAAACAGCCACAAAAAAAAGGCAGGCAGTAGAGAGAATTTACTAAAGTCATTTTTCAAGAACTGAAAGCAAGCATCAAAAAAGAAAAAATTGATATTGAGGCGGCGAAAAGTGTAAGAAAATTACAACAAAGGCAAAAAAAGGAGAGATCATTTTCCGAAACACAGACAAGTCTAAAGTATTTCACGCAAGTAAACCGCATGAATACATGACAAAATCTGATCAATATATGTCCAAAACTAAGGCATACAAGGAAGTATTAAAAAACCCAACTAACCACGTATTTGAAAAAACACGTATATTTCTGCAAAGCATGTTAAGGAATAAAGAAATTACACAAACTATATATAACAGACTAGCCCCCGGAGCCAATCAGACCGCTTTACCGCACTTATACTACAACCCGAAAGATCACAAGCCAGGGGTACCTTTAAGACCAATTATGGCCGGAATACAATCAGCTAGAGCAAAAATGTCTAACTATCTAGACAATCTACTGAGACCTATCTTTGATAAAGCAACAGACGACTATGCGTTACAAAACTCGTTAGATTTTATTTCTGAGCTCGAAAAATATAAAATCACGCAACACAGCCAGTTAATAACTTTTGACATCACTGACTTTTATACTATGATACCGCAAGAAGGAGCAGTGCAGGCTCTGGTAACTTTGGTAAAGGAGGCCTCAACCAACAAGATTCTGCCATAAGACTAACGTATGAAATCGGAAGAACTATCGATTACCTAGATGTAAGAGCTAGTATTGAAAGAGGAGTATTGAAGACAAAAGTATATCAGAAGCCGGCAGCGCAATCATATTACCTACCCTACAATAGTTAACACCCAAAACACATTAAAAGAAATATTCCGTACGGAGCAATCCGAACATGTTCGAAATTAGTCGATTACCTATGTTTCCATCTATTTTCGAAATTAGCTAACAATATCAGCTTTTTAATCTGGGAAGTTGCCTGAATATACACTAATTTCATAGTGAGTAGGATCCTTCTTTTGAAAAATTTGCCATTTTCCCCATTTCTTGCTTTACAGCTCTCTATATAGTGTGCATAGAAAGAAAAAATATTAAAGAGAACGGGAAAAAAGCGATATCGTTGATGTATACTGTCGAATATAGTGTAATATACCGTGAAAACCCACAGTGGAGAATCCGGTAGAATAAGTAATATCCGTAAGAATTGTGTAACTAATGCAAAGAAAAGTACAGTTATCATAAACAAAATTTCGATTAAAACAACAGCAAGAAAAAGGTATAAAAGCATATTCGTATATAAAAAGAAAATGTTTTACATTCCAAGGCTGTACAACGAAAAATACATTTCATACATTTAGTAAAAAACATAGAAGCTTTTTCATCCCTTCCTTCCTCTTGCCAAATCCAAACTTGAACAGCCATTGCTAACCTACCTATCATAGCTTTATGTCTGTGTGTAAGTTCTTTTTCACGTCAAAATGCTCATCGATATACACATCCAGATATCTTCTTACTTAGTGTTGTAGAATTACAGTCAAAAAATGAATATTCATTTCAAATTCAGCCGTCAATTTAAAATGGATATTCATTTTAACTTTACAGTTTTCTGTTGCACTTTCTCAATCAGCGAATTAGGGTTAAAACCGGTGTAGACTAAGGACGATGATAGTCTTAAAGTAAAACAAATCTAGATATACAGTTAAAAGTTGATCTAAAAAACGGTTCTTTATCATACTTTGTTTAACTTTGTGCAATTTCTGCATAAATTCGAACCAATTCGCTTGAATCTTTTAACTGGTATATGTAACAGTATCAATCTGTTCTAAAATGGTCATTTGACCTTGACCTAATGCTACGATCCAAAAATCTTTTATTTGTAAATTTATTGTTGATTAATGATTTAATTCAGTATCCCGATACTCAGCTTCACCATCACTCACAATACAATAATGTATTATAAATTTATATCTTTCTGTCCGGTTGCTAAAACAACACTAGGCACCACAGCGTCATTACTATTCGTTTCTATTGCTTTATAACTAATTGAAATGCGGGACCAAATGCTGTTGTACCATCGGTAAAAGCAATATTTTTCGTATCAATATCTTTCATTTTTTGATTAGAACAAAACATTTTTGCTATATTAGTAAATGTTATAATTGTTATACGATCATCATCACTGTTTGTACGTCGTGTATTAACTAATTCGTTTACACCAGCAATTAAATTTTTCCATTAACCACCTTTCATCGAACCAGAACTGTCCAATAATAAAATATAATGATAAAACTCTGGTAATGAACTTGGTGTAGTATTTGTAACATATTCCATATCAAATTTTTCATAAATATTTCTACCAGTTTTATTTCAAACATAAACACATCCTTACAAAAATTTACTGTTAAGTTTGGCTGATTCATCAGCAGTTGTTATTAAATTAAAATCCCATAACTGATAATCTAATTTCATTTCCTCACAATTTTTTCTAATACCTTTAACAACAATGTGACTATTATTATCAATTTCATTACATTGATATAAACTAGCTTCATTTGTTACTTCAAATTTTATACCGGCAAATGCTCGCAATTGATGGCCTGTACTACAACTGTATCGATTATTTTCATCACCTATGAATGAAAGTAGAAAATGAAAGAAAAACCTCATTTAATGATTTGTTATTTCTAAAAGTGATGTGAAAACAAAACTTAGGCATTCGACCTTCTTCGAGACTGTAATTGTTTAATAACAGACAGAAAACTTAGTCTGCACCAGTGTGCAGTGGCATATGTTAGTCACTGGCGTTCGCTTTTAGTTAGTTGCTGAATATCTAGAAACGAAGTCTACAGCACCTGAAACAACTGCAAACACTCATAAAAATAACAAAATTACAGCAATATATATATATAAATAATGGAATACCAATGATAATAATATTATGCAGCTATGCTGCAGCTAGCTGCACCCGCTAAATTTTACTCTTTTAGCTAGCTGGAGAAGCGGCCGCTTCTTCAGCAAGTGCAGCTAGCTTATTTCTTATGAATTTCATGCTTAGGTAGGTCCAAATTCGAAAGGTGGATGGACGATATTTGCTTCGTTCCCCATAGCTTTCTAATATGGATCTCCAGAAACCAGGTCTCTGGGAATCTACCCTGAATAATTGAGTGAAGAGATTCTGATATGACGAATTTGTACAGAAATTTAAATTAAGCAGATAGACAAGTTCTCTCAGAGATACAAAATTTTTAATGTAAGAAAAACTATGATGTCTATAATTTTAACGAGCGATGAAAGTAAAAATTTCATATCTCTAAGAGAACTTGTTCTGTTGATCTCAAAACTTGTGCAGCTGTGTAATTTAACTTGCTCTACAAAGTGACCATATCAGAATCTTTTTCGTTCAATTATTCATGATGGATTTCATACATGGTTTCTGGACATCCAAACTAGAAAGCCATATGGGCCAAGATGAATATCAGATTCGTGATCAGCATCGAAAATAACCCATGGCAAAATACATCTCGGTTAAATCGGGATTTGTCGCTTGGGACGGTTCACCCGCAGGTTTGTTCTAGAATCACTTCGTAACTTACCGAGATATAATCGGGATCAACTTTGTTATGCAACACGTCTATTGGAGACAAAAGGCTGGTGATGTGAACACGATGCCATATTCCCAATGCGAGAAAAAAACTTAGAAAAATTTCTTCGCACCTAGCGTGGACGGTTTGCAAGTGCTTTTACTCGGTTGAGTAAATGTGAATATTATGCGTACCGTTGTAGCAAACATCAGTCTAACAACAAGGACAAACAGGAGAACGACAACTTCTATGGTGTAACTACGCCATCATTTACACAAGAAGATGCCAACAAATATTTTAGAACTATTCTCGAAAATCGACTATCACCATATGCAACAAGAATTAATCAACAACTGTTGGTACGCCGATTTCTAATGGTAGAAATTATTGGAGAATGATCGAAGGATCAATTGGATCAGAAACTAGAACGGAGGAAGAAATGAAACGGCAACTCTCACTTGAGGATCCAATGAAAATGTTGAAACGACGAAACAAATTGGCAAAATATTTTATAGAAAAATATCATTTATCAAAAGGAACTTTAGAAACCTATTTAAAATTTGCTCAATTGATGAAGAAAAATGCTAATGAACTTTGGGAACTCTGTGTGCAAACAGAAGAAAAAACCTATTTAACAATATGAACTTTCGAAAAATGTCCAGTATACCGATCAACAAGAAAAACATGAAAAACATTGAAGGTATAAATCTAAAATTTTTATCTCAAGTATTATTTCTTACGTGAAGTATTGTAGTTAAGTGTTATTTAACAAATCTTGAAAATTTCATCGAGATTGAGTGTTTCAGAACGAAAGTCTTTCCGCTGGGACGGGATTGGATGAGTGTACAAGGGGAAAACAGTTGAATTTAGCCCGTTAACTTCAACTGTTCAAATTCATGTAAGGTCATCCAAATTCACACAAATTCATGTAAATTCCTAAAAGTGAAGGAAACTTTACTTTAATTGAACGAGAGTTACAGAAAGAGATGCTAGTTAACCTCCGAAAACTATCATGATAACGGTATGGGTACTAAACAGCCAATACTACGGAGAACATTCGTCTAGCAGCATTTGGCTTTCTCTCTCCTTTCTACCACCAGCGTCAAAACTCAAGGTCCTTGTTGTTGTCCGAATAACTCAAAACGATAAAAGATAGGGACTTGCGATTTTCAACAATCGAAAGAAGACAGTTTAGCCTATGTTTTCATAAGCAAAACACTTTTGCGGAACCATTAGGAAGACTGGTTTTCTAGGATATCTTTGGAAAACCACTTTGGATCTCCGGAAACTGAAATAGAAATCTAGCAGTTATTTTTATAGATAGAGAGTCCCAAGTGTCCTCTCCAAATCGGAACTATGCTAACTCTTAATTTTCCTGGTTCACGCGTGGCATCGGATTACGTGAGAGTCCAGGATCAATATTTCTTTGGGTGTAGTAATTTCGAAAATAGATGGAAACATAGGTAATCGACCACGCTGAATCTCGTGGCAATATTTGTTTTTCAAAACAGTTCCAAAAACCTAGTGAAAACCTATATTAGGTGAAATAACTTATTTTTGTCTTTTTTTGAGTAATATTAAAAAAGTCATAATCCAGTCAAGATTCATCCAAATTATGTCAGAATACCAAGATGTACCCTATTTTACCTGTTCACTTTTTACTTGAGAGTAGTAAAAAACATTGTTGTACTTCGGAAGATTTCTAGAAAACCTTTTAAAAAACAAAAGTATTTACTGTTGATTTTAAAGCTTTCATTGAACTTTATAATATTAAGCAGGTAAAATAGAGTACATCCTGGCATTCTGGCGTAATTTGGATGGATCTTGACTGGATTATGACTTTTTTAATATTACTCAAAAAAAGACAAAAATAAGTTATTTCACCTAATATAGGTTTTCCCTAGGCTTTTGAAACTGTTTTGAAAAACAAATATTGCCACGAGATTCGGCGTGGTCAATTACCTATGTTTCCATCTATTTTCGAAATTAGCTAACAATATCAGCTTTTTAATCTGGGAAGTTGCCTGAATATACACTAATTTCATAGTGAGTAGGATCCTTCTTTTGAAAAATTTGCCCTTTTCCCCATTTCTTGCTTTACATCTCTCTATACTCCCTAAGAATAATTGAAAATTTTTAATTGATGTTAGTGTCATTTTATCTTTCCCTTCGGAACTATTCATAAAATTAACTAGATTAATCAATGATAAATCTGCTTATGGTAACTTTCGAAAAAAGTTGACACCTTTCTTCGTTAGGGTGTACGTATTATTATACACTGTGAATTTTGTACCCGATTCAATTTTTACATTTTTTAAATATGAATACAGTATTAATATCATACATTGTCCTTTGTTTTGTAAATTTTCTTCTGCACCACCACCAGATGATAGCAACAATTCATCAACGAATTGTAATAATGATCTTTCACCAATTAGAGTAGATGATAAATCTAATAAGATGAAAGAAATTAATAAGTATAACTTTTCGTTGATTCTTCTCATCAAGTATCTGTTGTTCCATTGTTCGTTCCATCGTCTTCCATATCAATTGAAATTCATCTACAATCATATTCGTTGGCTGTTCAATATGTCCTCGTGGAAAAAAATAGTTGCACATAGTATTTTTAAGATATTTTCCTTACGAAAACATACTTTTACAAAAGTGACCCCATATTCTGATAGAGCTTGTAATTCTTTACTATTCTGTATATTTATATCTTGTCTTGCATTTATTTGCTGAAAAACAAATTGAGTGCAATGACGGCCCCCACATTATCAGATTCCCACGCACTGCATTTTGTTACTATTTCTTTAACTTGCTTTTTAAATTTATTATCACTATAGAAATTCCTTTTTATAAAAGTAATTATATATTCTAATAGCGCCTAAAATTCTCTATCATCCTATATATTTATGTCTTGTCTTACATTTATTTGCTGAAAAATAATTTGAGTACAGCGAAGGTACGGTACCCCCAACTGACAAGTATCAAAAAGGTGCATTTTTTCGCTACTTTTTTAGTCTTTTTCCACACCATCAGTTCTAAAAGATTTTTTACAGACCACGAGAAAGAGCACATTCAGAAGTACAAAAAGATCTGACTTCTCACTTTCGCAACCCTTTTTTTACGGAAATAGTAGCAAAAGAAAAACGTCCAGGTGGAAAAAAACAGATTTTCAAAGTTTTCATTTTTTTCGTCTTTCGTATAATCTGCGCAGTTTTCTTGCTTGAAGCTCTAAAATTAAAGGTTAGGTATGGTTTTATAGAGCATTTCGCGGCGCATCTTTTTAAAAAAACATTAACCCTTGGGTCCTAAAGAAACACGAGAAAAATAGAAAATATTGAGATGCCACACTCATTACAATTTCTGGGAATCTGACGATGCGGGGACCGTCATTGCACTCAATTTGTTTTTCAGCAAATAAATGCAAGACAAGATATAAATATACAGAATTGTAGAGAATTCCAAGCGCTATCAGAATATGCGTTCGTTTTTGTAAAAGTATATTTTTATAAGGAAAATATCTTAAAAATACTGTGTGCAACTATTTTTTTCCACGAGGATATTTTAATAACCACTGGTTATCTGCAGTTCGTAATTTATCATCACATATCACTTGTAATTCTTTTCGATTTAAATTTTGTTGCACTTTTAGTGTACTTGAAATTATCTTCTGTGGACTTTATGTTAAATTCCGTCGAATAGTATTTACTAGACCCTTAACGAAATGTTCACCGTTTTCATTGTCAAATGCTGCATCCGGTACAATCATACTATTGAAATAGTTTAATGGCGATGATTTTTGCCTAGTTAACGTATGAATCTGTTCATTAAAAAGATGTTGTTGTTCACGATAATATAATGCTGTAAGTAACAGAAATGCATTTGAATGTACGACCGAAGCGACATTCATTGATAATGAAAGACCGAAAACATTTAATTCAAGATTTATATCATTTATTATTGCATTAATGAAATTGGCAATTTTTTGTATCAAATCAATTTCCGCTGGATGTAAAACTCCTTTATCTTCAACTAATTTCGTTAGTTGTTGATAAATTTCATCGAAAAATGCTACTAATTGTAAAATGTTTGATAAATGTAATGGATCAACTCTAAGTTCAGTTATTATTGCATCTCTTATTCGTTTTCTGAAATCAATCTCAAGTGCTTTTGGTGCTGCTCTTGTCATAATTTTGGATGCTGAAGATGAGCCGCCTGTCATGAATGATGCAACCGTTGTAACACCTTTTATTAATTTGTTTGACGATTGCCACTACCATTCGGCGATTGACACATATCGGATAAAGTTTCTCTCTCGTTTTCAGGTAGATGATTAATTAACACGTCCTGATTTATGAACTTAAAATTTAAAATTGTGGATAGTGTAAAATTCGATGTTATTTTAAATAATCTCAAATTGTTCAATAGCACTATCTTTAAGACGTATTAATTCATAAAAAAAACGTCTCTTAATTTTTGAATTAATTCAATCCAATTTTCTGATACTATCAAATTTTTAATAGTTTGAAATCTAACTGAAATAATATTTTCATGTGTTGGCAGTGATGATCATTCAAATATACTATAATTTGATTAGACAAATTTTATGACATGTATTTAATTGCTCAGTATTTTTCTCGTAGTAAAAAGTTATTTTTTGTTCAGTAAATAGTTTGAAAAGCTCAGTAATTAATTTAAAAAGATTTAGTATTAAGGGTGTGGATGTGTGCCTTCCTGTATAGCTTAGCGGCCTCGAAAATTACCTGGAATCACGTTTCCAGCTGCAGTTCCGATTGCTACAACTGAGAAAAAACGATTTCGGTACCTTTAACGATTCCAAAGTGGTTTTTCCACGGTTCGCCCTCACCCCGCACTCTAGTCCACAACTACAGCCAAACTTCACACTCTCCACTCCTCCCACACGCACAAATTATTAATTTATACTGATAGTTTGATTTATTTACTGTTTGCAAGTTACATGATACTGAGCGTTTACATTAAAATACTGAGTATTTCATTTGTTTCCAAATTTTATTGCCATTCGAATTCGTTCCTCGACATTGAAACTACTTTCAATATAATCGATCTTCTTCTTCCACATTTCTTCAAATTTATTCTTAGCTGCATCTTTCGTTAATGTTTTTTCATTTTCTATTACAGAATCAATTGATGCTTTTAATTCAGCAGCACCATCACGTACCAAAACTTCCGTTTTCTATCGTATGCTTGAATTGTAGCAGTACACCAAGCATCCTTTGTACCTGTAATTTGTCGTTTTAAAAATGCTATACTTCGTTCACGAATACGTTCAGAAGTATTCTCTAATTTAAACAGATTTTCTAATTCTTGAGTAAGATTATCTTCATAATTTTTAAATTGTTTCTGGTACAATTTTCTGATTTAAACTTCAGGTAAATTATAATATTCTTCAATCATTTGATATCGTCGTTGAGATGAAAGATTAGTTGATGCAAGTTTACCAATGATATTTCGTATTCTGTCATCCGTATGTTCTCTATTACTTGTGCCGGGCTTCGATGTACTTATATTTTTCCGTTGATATCGCGAAAGTACGTTAGATCGGGAAATTTTTGTAATATGTCAAATATTGTTATCGACTTCGATAGCCATTGTCTGAAAGTAAGCAGATATCTTAATCAGAACAATATTCAACTATAAATCATATTTTACTTCTTCCTAATTTTAAATGAGTTCTAAAACTTAGTAAAACAACAGTGCACTATGCAAACAATCCAGACTTTTCTTTCTCTTCAAAAGTTTCAAAAAGTACTTATGGCGGAGTAAAATTTGCATTATCTGCACTATCGTAACAAATTTTTGCTGATTTTACAATTTTTGATACTAATTCTTGTGTTTTCTCAAGAAAATCAGGTTCAATACATAGAAGACATGCACTGCCTGGATCATTTGATAAGCGTTCACGTATCCGTTAATAGCAATTGTTTCACCTAAACTCTCATCTTTTAAATCAGCAACAATCTTATTAATAGCTTCCTAATGATTTCTACTATTTGGATCGGTCTTTTGATTCAGCACAACTGTACAGTTGGTTTTGGTACTTTATTGACTTTTAACTGCTTTAATGAATCAGTGCATAGTGTAATCATATATTTTAATCCTTCATTTACATCACCCAATATATTGACAATAACTGAATGCGAAACCGCCAAACAGAACTACACAAGTCGACGATCATATTCCTTATCACTTGTTTCAACTGATAATAGACCTTCGGTATCGATTAATAATATATAATCAATATTTTGAATATTTGACTTAACAAATGAAGCGTATACACCTCGTGTACAACGACCTTCACGTGTTTCAAATAACGTACCTATAGTTTAATAATAACATATAGTTTAATCCTGTACTTTTACCACTATTCTATGGTCCAATAATATTAATTACTAAAATACGTTAATTAGTAAAAGAATTCATAACTTCAGTTAAAACTTTTTCTTGAATATGAAATTGATCACAATCAATTAATTCGAATGGAAAACCAGCAATAATATACTTTATATAAGATTCTAATATTAAATTTTGATTTTCAACTAATGTATGATTATAACACACCATTGCATTACGTCAAAATACTTCTAATGGTAGAAATGAATGTGCAACTGTTAATCGATCGCCGCTTAATAAACGTAAAAATTCAGATTTTAATTCAGACGATAATAGACTAATACTCATAAACATATGTTCACCTTTTAATATTTCAATGAATTGTTTGAATATAAAACCCAAACTACGTTTCGCTGGTGACTCCGATAACGGATTTAATTCATTTTCGAATTCGAGTACATCGTGTGTGATCTTAAATATAGTTTCATTATCTGAACCATAGAAATCAATTTTCTTTAGTTTTTGACGTAATTTACATAATTCAAGAAATTTTAAATATAACGAAAAATGATTATTATTTTGATTATCTAGTTCCCTGTCTAATAGACGATTTTTTAATGGTTTAATAATTTTATTCATTTTATTTAGATATTGAATATAGTCGTTCTCTAATAACTTTTCTAAATCAAGTTCGAAATTATCTATATCAACAAAGGTTGTAAATAGATGTAAGTAGCTGGTCACGCAAGTCTTGTATTGTAAATTGTATTTTTCGATTCTGTTTATCTAACATATTTGTTAGCAAATAGATTCTTCCACGATGATGAACAATGCTAATTGTTGTGGTTAATGGTGGAGTCGATAATACATTGGATTGGTTTCATAGGTTTTGAGTGATTCTCAATAATAATCATGTTCTTTGGGGGAATTAATGCAATATACAGATAAATCGATAGCGGCCAATTTCTGATTTAATATATGACAATAAAGTGTAAAAGTGTCACTATAAACATTGTTTAATAGAATGATACCAACGGCAGGCAATAGTCTTTCCATTAAACAGTCTAAAATCGAAGTGTATCAGCGGACCGATCGGACGCGTTTGTTTTGTATATTTATAAACTTTTATTGACAAGCAAAAATAGCTGTTTGTTCTTCTACAGAAATTCGTAGTCTGCTCATATTTAATACGATTAAAACACGTTTATAGTTTTTCACAAAATGATCAAAAATACGAGAATGAATGTGAATTTTGGTTATATGAATTTAGAATGAAACTGAAAATTGAGTAGAAACTTACAAAAATATATGCAATTTACTTTCCGATCGTCTGCACTGCGTTTTACTAATGAACAACGGAATAATTGCTTCATCATTGTCGCGTAGCGGACGATATGATATACAGATTATGTATATGAGTCTAATAAGAATAAAAAATACTGTCAAGTGACGAAGTTCATAACACAAAGAAATAATGGACGTACAACAAGATAATCTTCGACGTTTTCGTCTTACCAAATTGAAAAAAATTTTAGGCTTAATTAATATTCTTCAAACATTAATTACAAATGCTACGCTACAACCTGCTAGTCTTATTTTCGTTTATACTCTATTTTTGTTATCAATGCTAAAACTTGTTACACCTGTTATCATCCCTACGTTCTCAAACACTGCAACTGATCATCTTCAGTCATTACAAAAGCTTTATCAGATACCTAATTACCGTAAAGCGTTTAGAGATGATAAATGAGAGTACCGGTGGATGTGTACTTAACTTGTATAGCTCGATTAAAACATTTTAATCTGACACAGTCCTTCTCCAGTCTGCTTTATGTGGAGCCGTCTATTGTTCATTAAATCATCAAGATCCTTTGAGTGGAATACATTGTCTTACCGAACAGGTGGGAGCATCTATCGGGCTTTCTCACTCGTCTACGAAGGAAGCTTCTTATTAGTTGTCGTTCTCGTCATCATAAATTAGAGACACGGTCCATCATGGTCGCTTCCTTGATATATATAATAATTATTTATTTACAGAACCATTTTGACATAGCCATAGCGTATATCACTTCAAAGCAGTCCATTGAAAGTCTGGCATACATTATTTTTATGAGTGGTTCAACTGGCGTACCGAAAGCGGTAATTGTTTGACCTACATGAAGTCATACAACTATCCT
The DNA here is from genome assembly GCA_905250885.1 of Didymodactylos carnosus. Lineage (NCBI taxonomy): Eukaryota > Metazoa > Rotifera > Eurotatoria > Philodinida > Philodinidae > Didymodactylos > Didymodactylos carnosus. Next base: position 7,411 of record CAJNOQ010000631.1, on the reverse strand, counting down.
CATTTGCTCTCTATTTTCAGGTCCCAATCAAGCATCAACAATTCGTCGCACATATACACTCGCTGAATCATTCTGTTACAATCGCTGTTCAGGATATTATTTTTCAAGTTTCTGCAAGCGTTTGCGACGTACATGTAAAAGAAATTCTTGGTTGCCTGATCATACGCTCCAGTTTGATGTTACTTCGACGAGAAAGTGGTAACACTGATTTGCACTATTTAACATCTGTCGTAGAGCGAACACAGGTGACAGTCACTGGACTCGTACCGACGACGATACAACTTCTCTACGAATACCTGTCACAGTCCAGAAACTGCTATTATTTTCACAAGTTGCGTACTGCTCGATCGATTTGGTCTACTGGTAAGTACTCGTTCTCTCCGTTAAGTTGTTCGACTCTCTATTTTCGTCGTCTAGGTGAACCATTGACATCATATAGTCTATCAAAATTATTAAAAAACATACCATTTCTGCAATGTCAAAATTTTTACGGTGCAACAGAATGCACAGTCCAATCGATTTACCATACAGTCATAGCGAGTGATTTAGACGAACAACAACCGCACAATAATATACCGTGCAGTAAACCGATTACAAATGAGCGAGTCTATGTTTTAGATGACTATTTACAATTGGTTTCAATTGAAAATGATGGAAAAATTTATCTAGACGGTGAGTAGAGAAGAAGAACTTTCATTTACAGAATGACTGATGACAAAGCATTTTTCTTGCTTTTAGGACCTGGAGTATTCGATGGATATCATGAAGAGATCAACTGTTCCAATCATAAAAGGCAATATCTTGTGCCAAGCAAGTACTGTAGTGATCAACGGCAACAACAACAGAAAACGCTAATGTATTTTACAGGTGATTTAGGCTGTATCGATTCTAAGGGTCGTTTAATAGTGAAAGGACGGGTAGATTATCAAATAGAATTACGTGGTCAACGTATAGAAGTCGCTGAAATAGAAATGACACTTTTACAGTATGACAATCTGATAGTTAAAAATTGTGTGGTAACAGTGTGCGTCGTCAATGGACAAACAAAGACTCTTATCACTCTTTGAAAGAGTGAATGTTTAGTAGCTTATCTTCAAGTTTACCTCAGTTCCGACGATGATGATAATAACTTTAAACAATCCAGTGAAGAGCAGATTAAACTTTATTGTCAACAGCATTTACCTTCTTACATGGTTCCATCTTATTTTATTTTGATGAGTGACTTTCCATTGAATCAGAATGGTAAACTAGATCGAAAGAAACTGCCATTGCCTGATTTCACTAAGCTGTACAAAGAAAAGGGGTATTCTTGTTTCGTCGACAGTAATTAAATTATTCTTGTTTCGTCGACACTAATTTCTTGCTCGTTTCGTCGACACTTTTTTTATCTTGATTCATCGACAAAATGTTTTTAATCAATTAAACTTGATTCTTGTTTGTTTCACTTTTTTTTATCCGTTGTAAAACATGGAATTATAGTTGCAATTATTAAAATGTATACTACAATTTAAAATTTGAAAACAGTTGATAAAATTCAATAGAAAAGATCAACTGAGCAATTATAACGTTTTTATTTCAAAATGATCATGCATACAATATAGTCTTGTAAAACATTTGACAAAAAGATCAAAACTTTTTAACACCTATTGTTTTTGATACCCTACACAAAAAGTCATTTAAATTTATACTGTGTCGTTTATATCTATCTTCTAAATTATGTAAACGGTGATTACGATTAACATATAATTTCTTACGTGGCGGTAAACTATTTTGCTTTGTACAAATTTTTTTCAAGGCTATATTATATGCATGATCATTTTGGATTGATTGGATAAATGTATAAAAACCGGGATGAGCAACATTATTAAGTGATGAGTTAAGTCGATAATGCCAACCTTCAACATTGTTATTGGTTCGACAACTGGGAAAATCATAATAATTCCATAAAGAAATATCAAATAAGCTATCTTCAATCCAAGTTTCAGTGACATAATCAAAAAAAGGCGTGATTCCATTAATAGTATCATACTCATCCATTGTTTGACTCCATAAATCTTTCACAGTAGTTGGTGGCATAAATGCTACTGCAGAAGTTTTTCTGTAAAGATTTCTAACATTAATTTCATTCGGATCATCATTGGCACTAGAATTAATAAATGCAGACTGAAAACCTAAATTTTGTAATTTTATGTAGAAACATTTATTAAAATGGAAATTACAACCTTTGATCTTGGCATTTGGAAATAATAATTCACATGCAGATATAGCACCTTGTTCAAAATCTAATGTGACAAATTTTGAATTTAAAGTAATACTATTTCGATAGCATACGTTTTGGATATCTTGAGATAAAGAAATGTAAGTGTTTTTCTCTTTACGAGGAAGTAATGAGTATAATTTTGATGACGATAGACCATCATTCACACTATGTATTGTATAAACTTGATAATATGGAACAGGACATGACTGAAATATTCCATCCATTAATATATGCTCACTTTTACTTAATTCATCTAGAGATTCTATTGTTCCAAATATTAGATTTTGAGTATCTGGTAACAAAAACGGTTCATTATTTAATGTTTGATTCCACTTACCATCTACTTTCACATCAGCCAAAGTTTTAGGTGGTGGAGGGAAACTTTCGTTTCGTGCTGAATATAACGACGTTTTAATTTATTCAAACATAGGTATTAACTGAACTTGACCAGGATTTTTTGTTTGCAGTTTAACTAATTCTTGTCTAAATATTTTTCTTACTGGTTCTGGTTCTTCTCTAATGCGTTTCTTTACATTTGCTGTAAATTCTTCAACGTTGCATTGATCTTGGTTAGGACTGTGACTATGTTGTTGTGTTTCTTTTGGATCATCCGAACATTTTTGTGATGCACGACCAGTACATGAACGATCTTCACATTTCCAATATGTGTTATTATTTCTTACCCGATCTTGTGTATAACGATAACCGTTTAAAATTAAAACTGCTTTTTTACGTTTGCTGTCGACGATGGAAAACATATAATACAGTAAAATGTAAGTGATAGGTAGCATTCTTGATAAGTTGATGATTTTGTGAGCCCTCAGGTTTGCTGTACAAGTATATTTATACATATTTTATTATCAACTACAACTGTTTTCTGTACACTATTAGTTTTGGTAAAGAAATCCGTTGCTCAGTTGATCTTTTCTATTGAATTTTATCAACTGTTTTCAAATTTTAAATTGTAGTATACATTTTAATAATTGCAACTATAATTCCATGTTTTACAACGGATAAAAAAAAGTGAAACAAACAAGAATCAAGTTTAATTGATTAAAAACATTTTGTCGATGAATCAAGATAAAAAAAGTGTCGACGAAACGAGCAAGAAATTAGTGTCGACGAAACAAGAATGGATCCAAAGAAAATGTTGACGACGATTATATAGAACCAAGCAACAAACTAGAGCGTGAAGTACACGATCTATGGTATCAAGTCTTTAAACAGAAAATAATATCGATGAATTCAAATTTCTTCTGGTTAGGAGGCAATTTTCTTCTTCTCATGAAATTGTATAATTTTCACCAAACTCACTTTAAATTGAACACGAAAAACGTTAGTATAGCACAGCTGTTCCAACAGTCCACACTTAATGAGTATGCACAGTTAATAATGGTGAATCAAGCGAATGAAAATATTGCTGATCGGTGAACACCGTTGAACATTGAAGAAGGTACTTCTATGTATCTAACTGTCTATTTCTTCCATCCGTGTTTCAATCACAAATCAAACATGTAATATCAGACTCGACTTTCGTAAGAACGTAGACTCATAAGAAGATCAATTAGTCCACTCAAGTAAAAGTAAGATTTTTACAGCAGCTTTATATAAAGTCATTTGAATATTTATTTATTGCGACGTTTTGAAAATTTATATTTTCATTTTCAAGGAGTGTACAAATAGAATATTATGAACGCACAACAAAATGATTTTTCATTCATATATATACATGAAAACAGAGATGAAATAAACTTCGTTTATCACCCATCAATAACTCAAATGTTCAGTCCACTCAAATTTTATTACATCTAATGGTTTAATTCTGTAGAAAGTTGTTTGATAACAGGTCTTGTCACTGGCAAATTTTGCAAGATCTTTTCCTTGGATTAAACTTCAAGCAGAGTAGTTCAAAAATTTAATGGAATACTGTGCAGTTCAGCTTGAAAAGCACGAAAATTTTTTATCAAGATACTTGTTCTATAGAGAACCCTCTAGGAAATTGTTAATCGAAGTAATAAACCAACTTTTACGTAGCACGGTAAATGAGTGACTGAAAAAAATCTATTAGTTTATGTATAATGGTTGCATTGTCGCAGGTGCAGATTTTAACACCGCCCACCATTGAAACATGAATTTTTTTCTAAAGACTGAATAAGTTCTAAATGTCTTTCTTATGAATAACTTGAAGCAGAAGTTTCTCGAAAAATATTAATAGTTTAGGTTTAGACAATTTTCTATGCAAATAAATTGTTACAAATACTTTGGCCTTTTTCTGTCCCGTGAGATTGAATCTCGCGTATCTCAGCTAAAACTAAACGTAATCGTTATGAAAAATAGCCAAAAGATAGTCTTCAGTTTGGGAATAATTTTGATAAAAGAAGTGAAAGATCAATGCTCTCCTTACTGTAAAAGTGACAATTGCTTTTCTAGAAACGAGCTTCACATATTAAATGTCCCGCGAAATTTTCGATTTTGTTTTTCTGAAATCTCAGTTCACACTCAAGTTTTCTCGACGATTTTCTTATCCTTTTTTCCTACGATGATGTAGAGAATATCCCCAAATTTGAAGCCCAAAATATTTTGTCATTCCTGAGAAAAATCACTTTTACTAGAAAAATGTTTCGTGAGATTTTTTGAGATACAAATGTCCGGTGAGATTAAAATGACAATATCTTTATGAATAAAAAAGAGAATTTCAACATATCATACACCATTCGATATGCCGAAAGTTGAAATATTTTCTGAGATGCACGCGAAAATTTTGCCGTACGCTTGACAGTTTCACGAACTCGGGCTCTCTTCTTACCTTTCATCCGACTGTATTTTAGTGTTTGATTTCACAATATTTTCATTCATGGGGGCATTTTCTATCCTAAAATTGTTCCCTTGACTTTAGTCTAGGGTCTTACAAAATGGGTGTCTCTCTGTGTAGCCTGTGTGTGTCTGTACGCAAAATACGGAAAAATGGTTGTCAGATATTCCATGGTTAAGCCAATCAGAAGAAAGGAAAAATAGAAAATTCCTTTTTAACCACGAGAGAGAAAATATTTAAAGAGATGACTGAAATAATATTTACTGATGCAGAGAGAAAAAAAGCTAAGCAAACTTTTTCTGTAGTTGGGAGATAGATGTAGGCCACAAATAGGTCGATTTTGATAACACAAAAAGGTCATCTACGGATAATAAAAGTTAGAGAATATAGATAGTCTATCATGACTTATCGGTCAGACATACTTGCAGTCCCCCTTGGGATCTTCAGAAGGTGTCCAGAAAACGTTTTAGCTTTATATTTGTGCGCTTTTTCCGTGGAATCAGAGAGGTTCACAACATTTCTCACCTATCCTGGCTGCGAACGGCGACCGAAGGGGGACTTCCAAAACTTACTGTTTTTTCATCAGAGCTCCATCTACTCTCGTCAAAACCTACTATTTTTTCACTACAACTCCATGTTTTCTCGCCTTTGATTCGCCTAAGTTCGCCTAATAACCTTGGTACACAACAATCTTGATTGGGAGAGTTCCTAGAAGACTTACGCTGAAAATGACGTTTTTCATTTTGAGACAAACGAAAAATACACATTGTTTGTATAATACTTCAATATATAGAACGGAGCGAACGTTATGTTCAGTGTATGTCTTATAGGAACACTCTTAATAATGACTCTTCGTTCTGAGACCAAAACCCATAAAAATTATTTCTAACGTATTCGACAAAAACAAAAGTTCAGAGAGCTGAAAGAAATTAAACTAAAGATGTCTGCGAATTTCAATGTTTAATTTAGAATAATATTTGGAATATTTCTGACAGTAGCACCGCTCTACATTTAGTTTTATTGCTCGGGAATAGGGGTGAAACAGTTCTGGTTCAGTTCTTTTGAATGGTAACTGGTTAGCCGTTCTCGTTCCTAAGAACAGGAACTGCTGAACGTTCTTTTCAAGAATTCAAAATAAAATAAAACTCATGAAGCTAGTTATATAGTCGTTGTTTAGTGCGCCAAAGGTAGACGGTAAGGTGCCGGCAATTCGAACTTTCAGTAAAAAAGTTTTTCTTCGTCTTTTTATATATGGTTCGGTAGAGCGCGATGAACTGAGTAAGAAAAAGTGTTTTTTAACTTTTGAAAAAAATTCTTGATAGTTGAAAAACTTGAATGACCCATTTTTTCGAAAATCCGTTAGTTTTAAGAAAACTGAATTTTTTCCCGTTCACAGTTCCTTTCAACTTTTGAAGCTACATGTTTTGGATTCAGCATTAAAAACTGAATATAAAAATGATGTTTAATTGAATTCAAACTCAAAATCCGACTGAGTCTGGTTCTGGGGATTAGGCCATTGAAAATCGTACATGCCTCTCTTGTAAATCTATCTAGCTTTTTTGTGAAGAGATGAAGTCGATTTTTTTCCTTCATTAGAACCGCCATTAAACGAGCTTTAAAAGTATGCATCGCTTTTTTTCCATTTTGCTTTGTCACTGAGAAAATTCATTTTCTCTAAATTAGCAGCGAAAAAGTGAAAATTCTGCCTGTAATTCTCAATTTTCTCCACCAGAACACAACTTTTATGCAATACAAATACCATATTCGGAATCAGTGTCACAACTGAGTCGAATGATATACTTTTTTATCCTATTCGACTACTTTAATTTTTCCTAAATTTTCACATAGCAAAATTGCTAACATTTTCACCAAAAAATGAAACTCAATGAAACATTTTGAAATATATATCATTCGACTCAGTTGTGACACTGATTCCGAATATGGTATTTGTATTGCATAAAAGCTGTGTTCTGGTGGAGAAAATTGAGAATTATGGGCAGAATTTTCACTTTTTCGCTGCTAATTTAGAGAAAATGAATTTTCTCAGTGACAAAGCAAAATGGAAAAAAAGCGATGCATACTTTTCTGATATTCTGGTTTATAGAAAAAATTTTGTAACTGATTTATTACCTTTTAAATCTTATACAAAAAATACGTGTGCTTAGTTTTCAAACTTTTTGTTTTTCATAGAAAACCAGAATTAAATTTACGCTCTTTTATAACAAAACTAAATGTTATTGTTACGCCCCGTAATCACCCAGTGAGATGTTATATCACGACAGAACGGAAAAAGACCACTGCCCGACTGAGGAATTGAACCCCAGACCTTCCGATTACCG